>JARQWZ010000154.1:62500-175000 GCA_033150135.1 Gobio occitaniae
CAGATGGCAACAGAAAACAGTACCGATTTCGTCAGTCAAAAGGGTTAGTTGTTTTACACTTGTAGTTTTACTTAAAAATGAACAGAACAAATAATGTCTGACACTGAACATTATCTTTTTTTCTTATTCTATTAAGGTCAGAGGAACCATATTTTGATGGCACCTTCATTGCCAAGGACACTGATGTACATCATTTTGTTGATGAGATCAGGAGTAAAATGAAAAGTGTTAGTAAAATATATATAGTGTTTGCAAATTTGATTTAAGTCCAGCATTTTAAATGTATGATTTTTGCTTTATTAAATAGTTAATGTATCATACAGATTAGTATCTTAGTTTGTTACAAGCACTTTGAGCACTATGGTGCACTCTTCCAGGAATCTTGTGTTGAGGTTTGAAATTGGATATGGAATGTGTGGTGGTACTCAAAGTGGCTAGTTCAGTATCTCGATAATTCATTATGTAATAGCAGATCTCTGCAATGTATAGTGACTGTGTATGCAGTTTGTGCATTTCAACTAGTTTGTGTAGCTGGAGTAGAGAAAGCGGAAGAGGCATTTTCTGAAGCTCCCTGAGCACTGACAAAACCATTAGTAGTAGTTTGAAAGTAAACCTTTATTGTCTCCAATGATTACAGATACCAATTGGTGTGATGTAACCTGACTCATCCTGATGGATGAAGTTACTGTTTTAAGGGGGGGAAAATGCAAATTTCAGTTTTAACCAGAATTAATTATTTTGTCATGCAGACTGCTGGCAGAGGGATCTGTGGAGCCAGTCAGTGGTCTGCTGCACGTGAAACTGCCAGAAAAGCAAGCAAGCTTGATGAAGAGGGCCTTGACGTGGTTGTTTGCAGACACGGAGTGCTACTCAAGGCTCTTAACATGTACAGGGGCGAGATATTTGCCTATCCACTGTACCTGCAGAAGGAGCTCCAAGCAGCCACAAACGGACAGTTCTATTGCACAGATATTGCTTGCAAGTATTGGCCCTACCTTGAGAAGTTGGCGGTCTCCATGTTGGAACTCAGACCTTTACTGCAGATGAGACCATTCCTTTCTGTCATGCATGTCAAGGCTCTTTCAACTCAGTGTGAGGTACTGCATACTCTTTATCATACCATTTGAAATTGTATTTTTATTTCTTATATAATACACTGTAGATGATTATAATATAAGTGCCACACTGATATGTTAGATAATCTGGAGTGGCAAAAATCAGGAAGGTGCAGGCACAACTGAAGGGGAGGAGGTTGAAATGGTAAACAGCTACCTGTCTCGTTGTGCTCTCACAACCAAGTACATGACAAAATCTGGTAATTGTTGCTTATTTATATTATTTTAGGAAACCTGTCTTTTATTCTTTCTTTTCATTCTTTTTATTTGTTCTGTAATACTTTGTCTGAGATTGCATACAAGAAAACTGTAAATATTCTAATATGACAGTGCATTAATAAAACTGCATTACATCTCTCTTAAATTTTCAATACTCTTCTTCATATAGCTCTTTTTCTGCTTACCTTTTTCAAGAGAAACTGGGGAGGCTGCTAAAGGTCCTTGTGCAGAGTGAGGTCCTTTACCTAGGTTCTGGGATTGCTGCTGTGGGGTTGCTAAAAGAGATACTGGCTGTCCAATTGGGGACTTTGGTGGTCCAATAAGGGCTGCTGGGGGATGAATCAGGGCCACTGCTGTCTGTGGATCTGTCGTGACCATTGGTGGTTCAGTTGAGGGTTCAAGGGATACTGGCTGTCCAATTGGGGACTTTGGTGGTCCAATAAGGGCTGCTGGGGGTCCCGTTGGAGCTGCCGGGGGATGAATCAGGGCCACTGCTGTCTGTGGATCTGCCGTGACCATTGGTGGTCCAGTTGGGGGTTCAGCTGGGGCTGATGAGGGTTCAGGGGCTTGTGCTTCAGCATCTTGTGGGGTCCAGCTTACATTGTAGAAGTACAGAATTATTTAGAAAACATTAAATCGACCTTTTTCACAATTTTACTACATTTTAAAGAACAAACATCTAATCGATTAATCAAGAAATAAAAATAATAGTTAGTTGCAGCCGTAGTAGCAAAAAGAGATGTGTATCGACCTAACAAGTGCTGACTGTTCTACCAAACTACTTCTACCGAGCAGTATTGATATAAAGGGTTACTTCAGTGATTTAGCATTAGGCTTTGTATCAGTAGAAACCCAGTAGTATATTCGAATTATGGTACTTCCCCCTCCTCTTATCACCCTGAGACGAGAGAATTATGCATTCCCTTTCAGTCGGTCACTACGACGTACGTCGGTAATACCGACGAATTGGGATCACTTCAGAGAGCCCCTATCAGCTTCGAGAACTTAAGAACAGGCCAATGAACAATTGGCGTGCGAGATTTGCATCTCGCGCTCCGCCCCGCGCCGCGGGTATAAACAGGAAGCGAGAGCATCGCACTGACGTCATTCACTTCGGAGCCGGACCGGCGTTTGAAGTTTGCAGACTGCTTCCTGTTATTCAGCGAAGAGATTTCTACAAAAAAAGAACAGAGAGATGAGGATCGTGTGTTGGTGTGACGGCGCTTTCCAGCGGGACCGCGAACTCAAAGCTGCGAGGAACAACTGCTGTTATCACAGCAAGAGAGCTTGTTGGTATCGGTGGGCGTTCCTTCTGAGTGCAAACACAGGCTGCACTATCCCCTGTGTGTTGCCGCGGTTTCCCTGGGTGCTTCAGCACTCTCTTAAAAGAGCGTTTCCTCTCAAAAGAGCAACACGGGTGTGACACTGCGTCTTTTTCAAGACGTCATTCCACTCGTGCGTTTCTGGATGCGGTTGTTTCCTGTCCTGACGGCCACGATCCCTCTCGCATAAACATGTTGAGACTGTGTTCGTGGGTGATCCGTGTTCTCTCAGGGGAACGAGATCACGTCGACGCGCTGGTCATCTCGCCTTCCGCGTGAGGGTTTGAGTGTTCAGCGCGCCGTGTGCCGTCTGGCTGCCGGGTGACAGCGCGGGTTGCCACGGCAGCTCACTCGGCGGCTACGCATGTTGAGACTGTGTTTGTGGGTGGTCTATGCTCTCTAATGAGAGCATGGCCACGTCGGCGCGCTGTTCATCTTGCCTTTTTCATAGGGGCTTGAGTGTTCAGCGCGCCGTGTGCCGTCTCACGGCCACGCCCACTGTCTCACATGTCTGCTGGTAGCTTACAGATGGGATTGCTGGTTCTAAAAAATAAATAAATAAATAAAAAAGGACCTAGCGTTTCGTTTGAGGCTCTAGCAGAGGACAGATGTCAATCGCTGCATCGGAGAGAGGGCTGTTATGTGTTGAAAATGAAGATGATGCTGAGATTCCCACTATAATAGTGGGTGCTCGTGCTGAATCCAATTCATACTCGACAGCCATGCTTTCCCGGGTGGCTGAGGCATAGTGCAACGCATAAATCGCCTTGCCTGCCCCTTGCCTTTCCCGGATGTGCGTTGGAAGGCTTTTGCATTATGGAACTATTGGTGCCAAAATATGGAACACCAATGGGGCCATAATCTGTATAAAGTTTTCCTCTCTCTCACTACCCTCATCGGTGGGGTGGCAGTGCCACTGGCAGGCCACCTCCGCCCTGCTTAGGGCATGAGGGTAGTTCTCAGCCGAGGTTGAGCTGCGCACAGCACTGGCCCTTGGCTAGACGATGTCCAGAAACACCATTGACCCGGATTTGGTTCGGAACTGTTCTTCCCCCGGAGGAGGGCCGGGTGAAAACCATTAGTAATTCTGTTCCGCCACTGGGGTTAAAAACAGCCAGTGGTACCCAAATATATATAGATATATATATAAAAAAAAAAAAAAAAAAAAGAGAAGAACAGTTCCAATATCTCTGGGTCTCGGGAGTTCAGGAATGGCAGCGTGTGACGCTACAAGCCTCGCCGCCCTCATTCCCCTCCCCACAAGAGGGCGAGAATGGCAGTGTGTGACGCTACAAGCCTCGCCACTCTCATTCCCCTCTTCTCAGCGGTGTGTGGACGACAGTGCGCGACGCTATGCCTCGCCGCTCTTGTTCCCCGCTGAGGAAGGAGGTGAGGCAGACCGTGTGCAACGCCACAAAGCCTTGCCACGCTCAGCCCCTCCTTCATTTGGAGAGCGCGCTGGGCGGTGTACAACGCTCCCATGCCTTGTCAGCCTCTGGTGCCTCTCCAAATCGCCAGCAGGGGGTGCCGGCTGTGGGAACGCACTCAAGCGGCCTTCCCACACTCGCACACCCCCTCAGCGGATGCAGGTCGTGTGTCAGACCCAGACCCCTACACGGACCACTCCCATGTCGTCCTGGGGTCCCTGCATTCCGCCTCGCTGCCCTGCTGCGGGTACGTCTGTGGTGCTGATGACCCCGCTTGTTCGGTCTGGGGGCCTGGCTAGCGCTCCCCGGCCCGTCTCGCTGGGTCGTCTGTACCATCAGACTCGGCTTGCGATTCAGTTCGCCGGCGTCCGCCCAAGTTCGGGGGCGTTCACTTCACGTCTATTGCGTGGGTGGATGCCCCCGTGCTTCAGGCGGAGATCGCTGTCCTACTGGCGAGGGACGCGATAAAGCCGGTCCCTCCAGCCGATATGAAGTCCGGGTTCTACAGCCCGTACTTCATTGTACCCAAGAAAGGCGGCGGGTTACGGCCAATCTTGGACCTGCCTTACTTGAACCGTTCCCTCCACAGGATGCCGTTCAGAATGTTAACGCAGAAACGCATCTTCAGGTGCGTCCGTCCCCAGGATTGGTTTGCAGCGATCGACCTGAAGGACACGTACTTTCGTGTCTCGATTCTCCCTCGACACAGACCGTTTCTACGCTTTGCTTTCGACGGACGGGTATGTCAGTACAAAGTCCTGCCCTTCGGGCTGTCCCTGTCGCCCCGTGACTTCACGGAAGTCGCGGAGGCGGCCATTGCTCCCATGAGAGAGCGTGGTGTTCGTCTTCTCAACTATCTCGACGACTGGCTGATTCTTGCCCAGTCGCGGGAACAGTTGTGCGAACACAGGGACATGGTGCTTCGGCACCTCAGCCGGTTGGGTCTTCGGGTCAACTGGGAAAAGAGCAAACTCTGTCCCGTACAGAGGATCTCTTTTCTCGAGATGGAGATCGACTCGGTCGCCATGACAGCGCGCCTCACCGAGGAGCGCGTCCAGTCGGTGTTGAGCTGCTTAAATACGTTCTAACGCAGTACAGCGGTTCCACTGAAATAATTTCAGAGGCTCCTGGGGCATATGGCAGCAGCAGCCGCAGTAACGCCGCTAGGGCTGCTCCATATGAGACCACTTCAACACTGGCTACACGACCGAGTCCCGAGATGGGCGTGGCACAGCGGGTCCCTCCGTGTCCAAGTGACGCCGAGATGCCGCCAAACCTTCAGCCCGTGGTCGGACCCTTCATTTCTACGGGCAGGAGTGCCTCTAGAACAAGTGTCCAGGCATTCTGTTGTCTCCACGGATGCCTCATCCACGGGCTGGGGTGCCACGTACAACGGGCTTGCAGTATCGGGTCAGTGGACGGGGCCCCAACTGCAATGGCATATCAAGTGCCTGGAGTTGCTGGCGGTTCGTCTTGCTCTCAGCCACCTCAAAGGGTCGCTCAAAGACAAGCACGTTCTGATCCGGACGGACAGCACTGCGGCCGTTGCGTACATCATCAAACAGGGTGGTTTACGCTCCCGCCGCATGTCCCAACTCGCCCGCCATCTCCTTCTGTGGAGTCCGAAGCACCTGAGGTCCCTTCGTGCCATCCACATTCCGGGCCCGCTCAATCGTGTGGCTGACGAGCTGTCACGGTTGCCCGTGCTGCCCGGGGAGTGGAGACTCCACCCCCAGGTGGTCCAGCTGATTTGGAGTCGCTTGGGGCCGCACAGATCGATCTGTTTGCCGCCCCGACACGACCCACTGCCATTGGTACTATTCCCTGCCCGGGGGAAACCTCGGCACGGATGCCCTGGCACACAGCTGGCCCCGGGGCCTACGCAAATATGCGTTCCCCCCCCCCAGTGAGCCTTCTTGCACAGACACGGTGCAAGGTCAGGGAGGACGAGGAGCAGCTCCTCTTGGTAGCTCCGTACTGGCCCAACAGGACTTGGTTCCCGGAACTAGTGCTCCTCGCGACAGCACCTCCTTGGCCCATTCCTCTGAGGAAGGACCTCCTGACTCAGAGACGCGGCACCCTGTGGCACCCGCGTCCGGACCTCTGGAAACTCCATGTCTGGTCCCTGGTCGGGATGCGGAGGTTCTAGGTGACCTACCGCAAGCGGTAGTTGACACCATCACTTCCGCCAGAGCCCCCTCTACGAGATGGCTATATGCAGGCTATATGAAGTGGAACCTGTTCGTCGACTGGTGCTCTTCTCACCGAGAAGACCCCCGAAAGTGTTCGGTCAGATCTGTGCTCTCTTTTCTTCAAGACGGGTTGGAGCGAAAGCTGTCTCCCTCCACCCTCAAGGTGTATGTTTCCGCTTTAGCGCAATCATGACCTGGTTAATGGTTAATTCATTAGGCAAGCACGATCTGATTGTCAGGTTCCTGGGGGGGCGAGGAGATTTAAATCCGCCGCGTCCTCCCTTTATACCCTCTTGGGACTTGACTCTGGTGCTGACGCACTTCTTCAGAGGGCGCCCTTTGAGCCTTTACAGTCAGCGGAGCTTAAGATCTTGTCTCTAAAGACAGTACTCCTGATTGCATTGGCCTCAGTTAAGAGGGTGGGGGACCTGCAGGCGTTTTCGGTCGACGAATCGTGCCTGGGATTCGGGCCAGGTGACTCTCAGGTAACCCTGAGGCCCCGGCCTGGATATGTGCCAAGGTTCCCACTACTCCCTTCCGGGACCAAGTGGTGAGCCTGCAAGCGCTGCCTTCGGAGGAGGCAGACCCAGCCCTAGCTTTGCTCTGTCCCGTCCGTGCTCTCCGGACTTACGTGGACAGAACGCAAAGCTTCAGGACCTCAGAGCAGCTCTTCGTTTGTTACGGAGGACAGCAGAAAGGAAAGGCTGTCTCCAAGCAGAGGATGGCCCACTGGATAGTGGATGCCATCGTCTTGGCGTATGAATCCCAAGACGTGCCCTGCCCGCTCGGGGTTAGAGCTCACTCCACCAGGGGTGTAGCTTCTTCCTGGGCGCTGGCTCGTGGCGCCTCGCTGACAGACTTTGAAGAGCTGCGGGCTGGGCGACACCCAACACGTTCGCTAGGTTTTATAGCCTGCGTGTAGAGCCGGTGGCTTCTCGTGTGCTCGCTTCCATAGTCAGCTTCACTGAAGTGCCCGTTCTAGTGTCGGCTTGCTGCGCCATTCCCTTCCCCTGGAACGGATACGTGCGCTTATTTCTCCAGTCGAGTTCCCCAGGATTGGCGAACCCTGTTGAGTCCTCCGCACCCCTCGGCAGTCGGATGTTGCGGAGCGTCCGACGCCAGGTCTGGCACTCGTATGCATTGGTGGAACTTGTGTTAGGCTGGGTTCCGTATGTCGTGACTCCTACGGCGGTCCCATACGTGTATTCTCCACGGTACAGCTCCCTACGGCGAGCTCGTGTCTTTCCTTGGCAGAATTCTCTGCCGTCTCAGTACGGTGTCGTCCCCCGCCTGCATTAGGCCGGGGCCTCCCCTGGGACTTCGTATGTCGAGCTGCCCACGGCCAGCCCATACGTATTCTTCCACATGGTAACTCCCTCTGGGCATGATGTGGCTCCCGCAGCGTCCTTCGGGCACGCTTTCCCAGCGTTATCCAATCAAGTCTGCTGAATGGGTCTTGCGGAACAGCAGTATGACTCTTCTGGCGTGAATCTTCCTGCCCGCTTCAGAACGGGGTCTGAGGGGCTCTCGCTGTGGCGTTTTCCATAGGGATCCCAATTCGTCGGTATTACCGACGTACGTCGTAGTGACCGACTGAAAGGGAACGTCTCGGTTACGTATGGTAACCCTCGTTCCCTGAAGGAGGGAACGGAGACGTACGTCCCGTCGCCACAGTTCCTTCCATCACTGCCTGGCCGGTCTCTGGTTCGGCTCCTCAGTGAAAAACGTCAGTGCGATGCTCTCGCTTCCTGTTTATACCCGCGGCGCGGGGCGGAGCGCGAGATGCAAATCTCGCACGCCAATTGTTCATTGGCCTGTTCTTAAGTTCTCGAAGCTGATAGGGGCTCTCTGAAGTGATCCCAATTCGTCGGTATTACCGACGTACGTCTCCGTTCCCTCCTTCAGGGAACGAGGGTTACCATACGTAACCGAGACGTTTTATTTTAATGACTAAGAATCGATTAAGATTTTTTGGCCAGAGGCTAGAGACTACAACCAGTAGAAGGAGCTAGTTACGCATGTATTCATGGCATTCATAACGATCTGGCTTCCATATGCGATCTGAAAACGCGCCAGTCTGGACACGCGCTATAAATGACTGCCACTTACCTCAGCTCTGCTCAGCTCTTCTCTCGTGATGAATTAAATCGGACTCCTGTCACGTTTGTGTCGTGTCTTTTGTTCGGCTCACTCACACGTTATTGAAAAGACACATTCAGTTTTTAATTGTAGTGTTTATTCTCTAACTGAACAAAATGATTGTATTACTATGAAAATGAAACCGACGTTGGGGTGTAGCCGCGGTGGGCAAGAGATGTAACTAACCAGTAGCCATGGCTTTGGGAGTGGCCTCGTTGGGCAGTGAAGCAAGTGCATTCTGGGAGTTGTTGTTTTTCATACACATGAGACAAAAATACATTTTCTGTCTTTTCACAGTCTAGAAGGCACCAAATTCAAAAATAATTTCACATTTCTACTACATAAATGTCCCAGTTTAAATACAAAGCTTAATGCTAAATCACTGAAGTAACCCTTTCAAAGGTGAATGTTCCCAAGATCTGTGATGGCATGTTTGAGATAGTCTGGTGGTTGACCAATTGTGCCACTTTTTCTACTGGAATTATATAATTAAAAATTATAGCATGGCTAATAACCTTGTCTTCTAATTCAATGTCATAGTTTGTTATAAACAAACAAATAATAAAATATAGGCTATCATGAAATTACTTTGCTAGGACCAGTGAAAAAAAAGTGTAATTACCTGATCTGCATTATCTATAATGTGCATGGATCACTAAGTTTGGAGCCAAGCGCTGTTTTAGGGTGTTACCTTTACTTATTTAAAATGCGTGATTGAAAAAAGGCAGCATATCTGCATGCATTTGTAAAAAACAATGTATCTCTTTAATCCACATCAGAGTTCAAGCTTGGTTTAGTATAAAGGGCAAGTGTGTGTGGTCCTGTATCTATAATGGATCATCTGGAGTGTGCATTCTATTCTATTTAAGGTTAAAATTAAAAACAAGCAGATTATATTATTAATGGTATTTTATTGATACTTAAAGAAGAGCAGCTAAATAGATGGCTGCTTAGCTTTTAACCTCTCCCAATTAGTTTAGTTTTAGTCGGTAATGCTCTATTATTCAATAGAAGGTGATCACAGTCTTACCAAGGCATCAAATAAAGAGGCATCAAAAAACAAAA
This sequence comes from Gobio occitaniae, assembly GCA_033150135.1. Taxonomy (NCBI): domain Eukaryota; kingdom Metazoa; phylum Chordata; class Actinopteri; order Cypriniformes; family Gobionidae; genus Gobio; species Gobio occitaniae. The sequence continues at coordinate 71,980 of JARQWZ010000154.1, forward strand.
CAAAAAACAGAATATACTTACCTTGAATAACAAGATTATATAGCTCCTTAATTCTTCCTAGGCATGTATTTGATCTCTCTGTCAGCTGACAACGGGGTGCCAAAACCTCAGACACCCAATCATTTGACTTCTTTCCAGGCTTTGACTAAAGCAAAACAGCCCTTAAACCCAGGGCCTGCAATTTTTCCAGCTAAAAATACAAGAACACACACACATACACAAAAATAACATATATTATATTAAAATGTATATAGCAACATTTGAAAAAAAAAAAACCTGGACACAAACAATAATAATAGCAAATGCATACCAACAACACAGCTTCATCCTTGATATGAGAGGTGGTCCGATTTTTTTTCTGGATATGCACCCAGCCCTCCCGCTTCTGATCAAACTTTTGCAGTTTTTTGTAGCCTCAGCCTTTGTGGCTGTTTTACCTTGCATGCATTGCAGGTTTTGCAGGCAACATTTAGTTCAGTATGGCAGACCACACACATACGTCTTGTTGACCCTTTACCTGGCATTTCTATCAGAGAGAGAGTGTGTGTGTGAGTGAGTGAGTGAGAGAGAGTGAGTGTGTGAGTGAAAGAGAGTGAGTGTGTGAGTGAGTGAGTGAGTGAGTGAGTGTGTGTGAGTGAGAGAGTGTGTGAGTGAGAAAAGAGAGTGTGTGAGTGAGAGTGAGTGTGTGAGTGAGTGAGTGAGTGTGTGTGTGTGTGTGAGTGAGAGAGTTTGTGAGTGAGAAAAGAGAGTGTGTGAGTGAGTGAGAGAGTGTGAGTGAGTGTGAGTGAGTGAGTGAGAGAGTGAGTGTGTGAGTGAGTGAGTGTGTGAGTGAGTGAGTGAGTAAATGAGTGAGTGATAGTGAGAGAGAGTGTGAGTGAGTGAGTGAATGAGTGAGTGATAGTGAGAGAGAGAGAGTGTGAGTGAGTGAGAGAGTGAGTGAGTGTGTGAGTGAGTGAGTGTGTGAGTGAGTGATAGTGAGAGAGAGAGAGAGTGAGTAAGTGAGAGAGTGAGTGTGTGAGAGAGTGAGTGTGTGAGTGAGTGAGTGAGTGAGTAAATGAGTGAGTAATAGTGAGAGAGAGTGTGAGTGAGTGAGTGAGTGAGTGAATGAATGAGTGAGTGATAGTGAGAGAGAGTGTGAGTGAGTGAGAGAGTGTGTGAGTGAGTGATAGTGAGAGAGAGTGAGTGAGTGAGAGAGTGAGTGAGTGAGTGATAGTGAGAGAGAGTGAGTGAGTGAGAGAGTGAGTGTGTGAGAGAGTGAGTGAGTGTGTGAGTGTGTGAGTGAGTGAGTGTGTGTGTGAGTAAATGAGTGAGTGATAGTGAGAGAGAGTGTGAGTGAGTGAGTGAATGAGTGAGTGATAGTGAGAGAGAGTGTGAGTGAGTGAGAGAGTGTGTGAGTGAGTGAGTGAGAGAGTGTGTGAGTGAGTGAGTGTGTGTGTGTGTGTGTGTGTGTGTGTGTGTGTGTGGGTGTGTGTGTGTGTGTGTGAGAGAGTGTGTGAGTGAGAAAAGAGAGTGAGTGAGTGTGTGTGAGAGAGACAGAGAGAGTGTGTGAGTGAGTGAGTGAGTGAGTGAGTAAATGAGTGAGTGATAGTGAGAGAGAGTGTGAGTGAGTGAATGAGTGAGTGATAGTGAGAGAGAGTGTGAGTGAGTGAGAGAGTGTGTGAGTGAGTGATAGTGAGAGAGTGTGAGTGAGTGAGAGAGTGTGTGAGTGAGTGATAGTGAGAGAGAGTGAGTGAGTGAGAGAGTGAGTGAGTGTGTGAGAGTGAGTGTTACTCACTAGTGAGTGAGTAAATGAGTGAGTGATAGTGAGAGAGAGTGTGAGTGAGTGAGTGAATGAGTGAGTGATAGTGAGAGAGAGTGTGAGTGAGTGAGAGAGTGTGTGTGTGAGTGAGTGAGAGAGTGTGTGTGTGAGTGAGTGAGTGAGTGTGTGTGTGTGTGTGTGTGTGTGTGTGAGAGAGAGTGTGTGAGTGAGAAAAGAGAGTGTGTGAGTGAGTGTGAGTGAGAGAGTGAGTGAGTGAGAGAGTGAGTGAGTGAGTGAGTGAGTGAGAGAGTGAGTGAGAGAGTGAGAGAGTGAGTGTGTGAGTGAGTGAGTGAGTGAGTGAGTGAGTGAGTGAGTGAGTAAATGAGTGAGTGATAGTGAGAGAGAGTGTGAGTGAGTGAGAGAGTGTGTGAGTGAGTGAGAGAGTGTGTGAGTGAGTGAGAGAGTGTGAGAGAGACGTGACGACGTTCTGAACAGACGCACTAGTTATGAGCTCCTGTTAATTCACAAAAAGTACTGCTGTTAATTGAGGTAAAAACTCAAAAACCTGTGTTTAACCGGTGTTTAACACTTATAGAAGTGTAAAACTACAGAAAAGACGCGAAATACGCAAGAAAAACTTCAGTCGCTTCATTGAAAGAGCCGCAACTGCGGGTTACAGTATCAGCAGCTGCCGTGAGAGAGAGAGAGAGAGAGCGATCGCGCAGCAGACACACAGCTGACCGCGATCACCAGCGCGAACACAACAAGAGAGAAATACATCAGCACAAGAATACAGTACGTTAAAGAGAAGATTAAGAGAAGATTAAGAAGATTTGTGATATATTACTATTTGTTTTTTTATTAATAACAACTGCCGACATCATCCCAACTGTCAATAACGGACGCATTCAGCGGTTGCCATGGAGATCGTTTATCCTGCCGGCATTAAAGGAGATCAGAGAAAAGCGTTCAAACAGTCAGTGTTACATGAACACCCTGAAGCACTTTATGTTGATATGACTTCTCAAAATCAGAAGACAAATCTGATTTTCTATACAGAGAGGAGCCACATTTGGAAAAGTGCTATTAGTAACTATTTCCCTTACACTAAGAAAAGGGGAATCTGTAAAGGTTGCCAGATCAATGTTTTTGACTCAGCTGAGCACTCCTCACAGATCCAAACCATCAATCTCTACAACAGTGGAATGGTCTTAATTCAAGGGAATGAAGCTAGTCTCCATGCTTTCGAGAAATCATTTCCCCTTTTAAAACAGACAGTCTGGGAGGAAAGTGCTTGCACTGAGGAGGAATCTGAAGAGGAGAACGAACTGATGCTCTACTCTCCAGTCAGCACATCTCCTGCTCCATTCGATGCACTGATGTTTGAGCAGGACACACACACATCCTGTTATCTCCGCTGTCTCCCTGAGAAAATGGCTCTTCTAGAGATGGAGCTGTCAGAATTAAAACAGCTTATTCTTAGCCGTCCAGATGAGTCCACTATCAATAATCTCAAGGCTGAAATTAAGGATTTGCACAACATCAACATGAAAATGAAGACTGAAATGTCAAAAATTAAAGAGGACTCAGTGCAGAGAGAAAGAAAGTTAGAGCGAAACATCCAAGAGTTGAAAGAAAAGCTGGAAGAGCAGAATGCAGTGTGTTTTCAGCTTAAAAACAATGAAAGTGAATCAGCCAACAACATCAGCACTGAGAGCGATCCCCAACTCCAGCATGAAGTGCCGTCACACAGCTCTACAGCTCCAGACCTCGCTCACACACAGCCAGCCTCCCACAGGACACCAGTAGTTCTTCTGATGGACTCCATTGGAAAACACATAGAGCCAGAGAAACTGTTCCCCAGACAGAGAGTCCTCGCGCTCCACTGCAGGAACACAGATCGTGCCCATCAGCTGCTCACTACAGAGGAACTCGGCAGCCCACAATGCATCATCATCCATTCAGGCACGAATGACCTCCACAGCCTAAAGGAAGGCACAGCCAAGGCTATGTATGAGATGGCAGAGAAAGCCTCACAGACGTTCCCCACTACACGTGTGTTGGTCTCCACTCTGCTCCCACGGCTCGACGTCCCTCCCTGGGTGATCGATCAGATCAATGAAGAGCTCCGTCACACCTGCTCCGGTCTGCCCAACGTCCACCTGGTCCCCCACAGCTCTATAAGACCATGGCACCTGCAGGACGGCCTCCACCTCAACCAGGATGGAGTCAGAATTTTTGCTAAATCTATTAAGGATGTTGCCCTTGGACGCTTCCCAACAACTGGCTACAGAGGAACTAAAAGACATCAGATGAGACTGCAGCCGTTTGATCCATCTGGACCTTCATCTCACTCCAGACCTCCACAAGACCTCCAGAGACGGCCCCTGACTTCAAGAGCGTCTCACAGACAACAAGAGAGGCAACTCTATGCCAAAGCCCCACCCCGGCCCCGTCCACCTGTGCCGTCCCAGCAGAGGCGGAGCTACGCCCAGGTAGTGTCCCAGCAGAGGCGGAGCTACGCCCAGGTAGTGTCCCAGCAGCCCTCCTCATCAGCTCAGGAACTCTCCTCCAGTGATGTGGGGGAAATTAAACAACTGCTGCATCTCCTCTGCAACAAAATGCTCAACTAACATGCACAAAATCAATTTATACCACAGCTGATGACATCATCTATATAATTGGTTAATTAACATTCACAACACATTGATTTTTACCATTGTGATTTATTTATTTATCTATTTATTCATTCATTCTTTAATTCATTTTTGAATCCTTATTCATATTTAAGATTTATTTATAACTTAATGGGTTTTACTTCTGTTATACTTGCCCTACTATTACTATTACCTGTTTTCCTTATTTTATTTTACTCTCAATTTATTTATATTTTATTATTACTATTTTTATTTATTTATTGTAAGAGGTTTTTAGTTTTGCCTTCAGATAAACAGCGGTACTTTAATCTCTGAAAAATGTTAAATCTTAGCTTTTGGAATATTCAGGGTTTGTGCTCTAAAACATTTGGATTGAAAAGCACAAACACAGAATTCTTGAATAGCATCACAAATGTTGACATATTGATCCTAATAGAAACCTGGTGTAGATCTGATGTGTCCACTCAGTGTCCAGCAGGTTACTCTGAGATCATACTGCCCTCCGACAAACTCAACTTAGTACATCGTGGCAGAGATTCTGGAGGATTAGTTATGTGGATAAAAAATTATCTTGCCCCTTTTACATCTCCAGTACAGCAAGGCAAAAATCGCATATGGTTAAAACTGGATAAAAGCTTTGGAATTCTGGACAAAGACCTTTTTATCTGTGGAATTTATATCCCCCCATTAGATTCTCCATATTACGACGACGAGATATTTCACGCTTTACAGGGAGAAATTCACCAATACCAAACCCAGGGGAAAATTTTGTTATGTGGAGATTTAAATGCTCGTACTGGTTTAGAACAAGATTACATTGATAATTCAGGAGATAAACATCTGTTCGCACAAATGCCCCGCGATCTCTTTAATTCCCTGCCCAGAAGAAATAACCAGGATACTGGAGTCAATAGACATGGGAAGGAGGTAGCCCGTCTGTGTCAAACCTTAGGTCTTTATATCCTGAACGGTAGAATCAAAGGAGATTCCAGTGGTCACTTTACCTACAGTTCAAATCTCGGGAACAGTGTTGTAGATTATGCCCTATCAAATCTAAGCCCCTCCAATTTCAGAGCATTTACTATCAAAGTCCAGTCTCCCCTGTCTGATCACAGCCAGATCAATGTTTCCATTAAAGGTGAAAACATCAGACCAAGAGAAATGCATAGAGAGCCGATTCATTTATATAAACTCAACACACCATATAGATGGACTCATAGCACTGCTGAAACATATATTAATGTATTAAAGTCAAGTCAAATAGTCAATTCCATAACAATGTTTAGTAATTCAATATATGATAATAACCGGAAGGGAATTGATTTAGCAATTAAGCATATTAATGTCCTTTTTGAAAATATAGCAAAAACAGCTAATTTAAATAAATTGACACCATATAAACACAAAAACTCTACAAAACAAAAACCTTCTGAAAAATGGTTTGACCATGACTGTAAAAGAATCAGACAAGAGCTAAGATTAATTTCAAACCAAAAACACAAAGATCCAGTCAATTCTGAGTTACGCTTAAAACACTCAGACCTTCTGAAACAGTACAAACACACACTGAGACAGAAGAAACTGGATTATTATAACAACACGCTTCAGAAGATTGAACACACAGTTGATCAGGGCCAGTTCTGGAGTATGTGGAACAGTTTAAATGCTACAAAGCCACAAGAATTTGCCATACAAGATGGTCAGATTTGGAAAGATTACTTTGAGAACATCTATACCCACCAAACTGACCCTTTAAATAATCCCAACCAATTAAAAATCCTTGAAAAATTAAATGCTCTTGAGTCATGCATCAAAAACAACCAAAATCCACTAGATTACCCAATAACCCCACAAGAACTCAGCGGAAAACTGAAATCCCTCAAATCTAATAAATCCTGTGGCCCCGACAATATAAAGAATGAGATGCTTAGAAACAGCTCTCCTGAACTTCAGAACGCTTTGCTCAAACTGTGCAACTTGATTCTGACTTCAGGTGTTTTTCCAGAGGTCTGGAATACAGGGCTCATCTCTCCCATCTTTAAAAGTGGAGATAAAACAGATCCTAATAACTACAGAGGAATCTGTGTAACCAGCTGTTTGGGAAAAGTATTTTGTTCTATAATCAACTCTCGGATTTCATCTTTCTTAAAGCAGCACAATGTCATCAGCAAATCTCAAATTGGCTTTCTCCCCAAACATCGAACCACTGATCATATTCACACACTACACACATTAATAAACCAACACGTACACCAAAAGAAAGACGGAAAAATATTTGCTTGCTTCGTCGATTTCAGGAAGGCTTTTGATACCATTTGGCATAAAGGATTGTTTTATAAAATCATTCAAAGTGGTATTGGGGGAAAAACATATGACTTGATTAAAAACATGTATAACAAAAATAAATGTGCAGTAAAAAATTGGTCAACAAAGAACAGAATATTTTTCCCAACAGCGAGGGGTCAGACAGGGCTGCTGCCTCAGCCCGACTCTATTTAACATTTACATTAATGAACTGGCAGATCTACTGGACCAATCAGAGAGTCCAGGACTACAACTGTTCGACACACAAGTCAAATATTTACTGTATGCAGACGACTTACTAATTCTGTCTAAAACACCAGAAGGTCTCCAGAACAATCTAGACATCTTAACTAAATACTGCCAGGACTGGTCCTTAGAAGTCAACTTCCAAAAATCCAAGGTCATGATATTCCAGAAGAAACCCAGAAATCTGGAACATAAACATACATTTACAGTAAACAACACCACAATTCAACACACTTTACATTATAATTATCTTGGTCTGGTTTTAACACCCACTGGAAACTTCAAATTAGCAATTCAAACATTACTTGCAAAAGCCCGCAGAGCCCTGCACGCCATACGCATGAAATTATTTAAAATAAACATCCCCATTAGAATCTGGACAAAGATCTTTGATAGCGTAATTCTGCCCATTGCACTGTATGGAAGTGAGGTCTGGGGTCCAGCGACTAACTACAGCCATAAGGTCTGGGACAAACACCCTGTAGAAGGTCTGCATGTGGAGTTCTGTAGGAACATCCTCCACGTCCACAGAAACACACCCAACAACGCATGCAGGGCGGAGCTAGGCCGACTTCCCCTTAATCTAACCATTAAAAAAAGAGCCTTGAAGTTCTGGATCCACCTACACTCAAGTTCTGAAGATGATCTTCATTTTAAAGCCCTACAAACACAGAACAGTCATCTTTGTGTAATGGTGTCAGAACTGATGAATATAGTGTATACCACTGCCCCTGTAAAACATGCAAAAATCAAAGAAATAATGAAAAATGAGAAAGAGACATATATGCAGCATTGGAAACATCAAACCAAAGAGCAAAGCCGTCTCCAATGTTATCTGGGTCTAAACAGAGAGTACAGTCTGGCTAACTATCTTGTCTCAGTCAGGAACACAACACACAGAGCATTATTAACAAAGTACAGACTGAGTGACCACACACTGGCCATAGAGAGAGGGCGTCATAAGAAGACGTGGCTGCCTCCAGAAGAGCGGATCTGTAGTAAGTGTAGATCAGGAGCAGTGGAGACGGAGGCACACTTCCTCCTCCACTGTGATAAATACACACCCCTCAGAGACTCACTCTATGGTCAAATCCAGCACATTATCCCTGAGTTCCAGTCACTCCATGATCCTGGAAAACTAAAGATCTTACTCGGTGAAGGACCTGCTTCCCCTTATATAGCACAGCATATCTATAAATGCCACAAATTAAGATGTACTGAGTGAACACGTCCAGATTAATAATATTATTAATATATGTATATATAAATATAAATGTGAATGTGTTTTATGTATGTATTTGTTTTGCTTTGTGAAATGCTTTGGCAATATGTACCCATGTATGTCATGCCAATAAAGCGAATTGAATTGAATTGAGTGAGTGAGTGTGTGAGTGAGTGAGAGAGTGTGTGAGAGAGTGAGTGAGTGAGTGAGTGTGTGAGTGAGTGAGTGAGAGAGTGTTTGAGTGAGTGATTGATTGAGTGAGTGAATGAATGAGTGAGTGATAGTGAGAGAGAGTGTGTGAGTGTGTGACAGTAAGAGGAGTGGCTCTAAAAAGAGCCGTTGGTTTTCTTATAAAGGTGAAGGTAACAGGGAAGGATGGTGAGTAAAGACAGGAACTGTTAGACAAAGAACAATAAAAACATAGTTAGTTCTCTTGCAGTAAGGCTTCCTTGGTTTATCATATTACACATGCAGAACTGTAACAAAATAAAGAGGATAACTGTGATGCTGTCATTGCACAATACATATTCAGCATGAAAACTGCCTGAATGAACAGTTGATCTGAGTTCATAGAAACTATGGAAATCTATATCGTACTTTCATACATGGCTTATTTGTCGTTTGACTTACATGTGAATGCCTCATTAATATGTTAAATCTGAATATATGTCCTTGAGCAAGGCACTTTACTCCATGTTGCTCCAGGGGAATTGTCCCTGTAATAAGTGCACTGTAAGTCGCTTTGGATAAAAGCGTCTGCCAAATGCATAAATGTAAATGTAATATATTTTCATGACCACTAAAAGATTTTGTGATTTGTTCTCTCTGTGCGCCTATAATTAGTTATGAGTATGGTTACCGAAGTTAAACCAGTGTTATTTTTTTTGAAAGGGCTGCCAGTGTTGTACCCCAAAAGTGGTTCGCACAATTACAGAACATAACGCAATCCATTTGAACTCTTAACGATCAATAAAATAAATGCAATTGCGCAAACTATAATTACAATAAATGTTACATGTACACTACCGTTCAAACGTTTGGGGTCCATACATTTTTTTTATGTGTTTGAAAGAAGTCTCTTCAGCTCACCAAGGCTGCATTATTTGATAAAACTGAAATATTGTGAAATATTATTGATATTTATAAAGGCTCTCTGTTGTCTATTTGAATATGTTAAAATTTGATCAAAGCTGAATTTTCAGCATCAGATTTGATGGAAAAAAAGTAAAAGAACAGCATTTACATTATATAGAATTTTGTGTAACAATGTAAAGGCCTTTACTGTCACTTTTGATCAAATTAATACATCCTTGCTGAATAAAAGTATTAATTTCCTTTTAAAAAAATCCTACTGACATAAACATTTTGAACGGTTGTGTATTTCAAATAGTTTTTTTTTTGTGTGTGTGTGGAAACGCAGCAGTTTGAACACGCACTGTGAGCGAAACATCATATCAGCGAACGCTCTCTGTGATTGATTGGTTCTGTCTTGTATAGATGAGCAGGATAAATATTAGTACTTTCCTACACAATTATTCGCTAAAATAGAATATATTTCCATTAGAAATGCATTTTACGCAACGAATTTCGTGCTAAAGAAATTAAGTTAATGGCTAAAAAAACACACATTAGGGTCGATATTTTTATGTGAGCAAGTTTCAGTGTCACTGTTTCAGTGATTATTTAATTGATTTGCCAATAAGCAAACAGTCCTCCACCAGTAACGTTAACACCATCGATTAAAAAGCCCCACAGTCCACACATATAACGTTGTTTGTATAACGTTATACAACGATTTCTTAAATGGACGTACCTGAAGAAGAATATGACAACCGGAAAGAGAAAGACGTGGGGATTTTTGAAGATATATCGCTCGTCTTTGGTCTTCTTTGGTCCGTGGGCCAGTTGTTGGCATCGAGGAAATTACTGCCTCCTGCTGGTACTCTACCTCTATAAATGCGTGTCATTTTCACGCCTAGAGGAGGCAAAGCGTGACATTGACACGCATCCTCTAGAGGACCAGCGTGTGTATTACACGCTTTGGCGTGATACTGGGTTGCAACAGATTATTTTTAATTGCGGTTGAAGCATATCTAAATAAGATATGGGCCAAGCCATTAAAAGACCCTAGCGCTAAAAACATAATCAAGGCACTTGATGAGTTAATGTCTGCATGGAATAGGCCTGAATGTATCAGAGTGGATAACGGATCGTACTTTGTCGGAAATCAACTGGAGAACTGGCTGGCGGAAAAACAAATAAAATGAATCAAGTCACTCCATTATCATCCAGAAAGCAATGGCCTAAGTGAAAGGTCGATTGGCGGCTTGAAAAGCTTTTTTCGAGCTAATTATAACAACACTGAATGGGATGAACATATGGAAGAGGCTTTGTACTTCGTTAATATGAATACAGGGAGTAGAGAAGCCAAAAAAGAAATCGAACAGCCTGAAGATAAGTGTCAGGTGGGAGATTTTATGTGGATAAAATTGACAAACAAACATCCAACAAAACCGTTCAAAGATCTAATTACAAAAAGAGACAGAGTTCTAGAAATCGTAGATAAACACACGGTTCGGCTAGAGCAGAATGGCGTATGGAGCAAAAACAATCTGATTTGAATTAAATGATTGTAAATAAGAAGATACCTCCTTGGACAGCAAGGGAGTGTAAGTCAAAGCCGGATAGCGGCAAAATCACACGGGACAGAATATAAATCTGTAGGTGGTTTTTAGGCAATAAATCACAATGAGGTGATTCAAAGGCAGCAACACAGGATTGCAACTAGTAAGCCATAAATTTTCTGGATGGGATGAAAAGTTCATTAACGTCGTACACACGAGCATATAGCGGAGCAATAGCTATATAACTAAAATGAAAAGAAAGCTATATGTGAGACTGTGAGTGGCATTAACGATGCATAAAAGACAGTAAAACAGCAGCATGGGAACAGTAATATGCTGAAGAGTGGGCAGTAAAGTGTGGCTCGGATCATCAAGCAATGTAAGTATGGAACTATTTTGTAACCTTGCAATGAAGGGGAATATATATTGAAGGATTTTTAAGAAGGGGAAATGAGCCCAATTGAAGTATTAAAAATCTCTTCAATACACAACTCGTAAGGAAGACTAGAGTGTATGAATTTGTGAAGCACTTGAGAATTAAAACACCAAGGGAAGCTTGATGTATTACAGGAATGGAGGCAGAGAACCGGCGTGGGCCTTCAAGGTCAAGAGATCCCAGGAGAAAACGAAGGTGGAATCAGACGTGTGCGCAGAGACCCGCTGTGGCGGGAGTGGTAATTACCATTGCAATAGCCTTAATTATATTATGGACTAGAACTAAACTAAATGATACAGGAATAGAGGAAGAAATAGACACAGTACACATTGATCCAGATTATGAGATGGACACGACCTTTCTGATAAACGAAGGGCAGAGTGAGAAAGGGAGAGAGCTAGAGCAGGTGATGTCGCCTGAGACAAACGGAAAAAAGATGAAAAGAGTAGAGGACAGAAACATCATAATCGAATGTAAAGAAGAATTCACAGACGAAAAGTACACGATGTATGAAACAAGAGAGAAATTAAGCAATCCAATTCCTGGGTTGAAGTGGTATAGCGAAAGTACAAGAATAGCTGAAATAGCTTTGGAACGAAATAAATTTGGAGAGAGCGAGGAGAAGCTTTATCAGATAAGCATTAAAACAAACAAATCCTGGGAAGAGTGTAGTGATAGTGACTTAAAGAAATGCGCTGAAACAAGCTATAATTGGAAGTTGCACAATATATGGAGAGAAAAAGTAATAGAAAAATTGATTGAACAATTTAATGGTAAAGATTGTAAGGAACATGAGATGAGTTGGATCGGATGTGCATGCATGCAGAAATGGAAATGTGAGGCAGACGAAGACGGAGCAAGAAATAAATACGATGACAGGGAACATTGGTTGTTGTTTAGTAATGCAAATGGAATTATAAGTCAAGGTGTGAAATTAATAATTGTGTTGGAGCACTCTCAAAAATGGATCGATATAATCACGGAAGATAGTACAATGACAGATCAGATGATACTTCAGTTTAGATTGTTTGACATATTGGAAGATGTAGCCACAAGAGAGAATGAAAAAGTAATTCCGATCAAAATAACAGATATGGAGAAAGGAGAAGGGGTAGTTGTCAGTTATGACAATAACCTATTAGGAAAATATTATCCAATTCCAATTGTAAGAGTGAGAGCGAAAAGAGATAAAGAAGTTATGTTGTGGAAAATTCCCAAAGAAATAAAGGAGTATCATGGAAAAGAAGACATCCCTGAACCAGCATATATGATGACATGGGGTGATAGAGGAAAACTGTCAAAAGAGGAAAAAATGGTTGACTTTAAAAGATTTTGGACAGTAGTGTGGAGTGCAGGTATCTACCGGTGGATGTACGCGGGATGGACGTGTAACAATGAGAAGGTAGATGAGAATTGGAGGAGAAATGAGATAAATCAAGGAATATGCAGAATGATTTCAGAACCAGTAGTAACTGAAAAAACAATTTATGCTGACACCCTAGGAACTTTCAGTTCACAAGAAAATGGTAGATGTATGCCACCATTTCCTTTCTATTTTATGTTGGCCAAAAAACAATTCTTCAACAAACAACTACATGACATAGAGCCCAGAAGAGTAACATTCAAAGAGGGAATTCAAAATGTAAATGAGAAGGTGAAGAAGAAATTTTTTAAAATGGCCGGAATCGGAGAGAATACCTATGCCTCAATAAAATGGCTAATGAATAACTTTAAATTAATATTGACTATGATGACAGTAGTATTTGTGTTGATTCTAATCGAGTGCACAGGATTAGGAAGGATGTTCCGATTATGCATGGTAGCTGGGTGGAGATTATGCAAAAACATTAAATGTTGTGATCAGAACGGGTCACGTTCAAACAGAGTGGAGCCCCAACCCCCTAACACCTCCCCAGCGAGTAGAGATGCGCACACCTCTATAAGAAGCTCAAATAGGGTCTAAAAACAATAAGAAGACACGAGTACAGAGTTGGGAAGATTAAGACCTCAGGAGATGGCTGATAGCAGAATGATGAGCTTGGGGTAACCTGACACTACTCTGGACACGCTCGATGATTTCGGGACTATGGTAAATAATTATAACTACTCTGTATTTATAAGGGGGAATTGCAAGATAAGAAAAAAAAAAAAACACGAAAAAGAGGAGAAAGGAAGATGCTCAACAATAATATAATGTGACGAGAAACATAGAATTTAAACGAAAAAGTTGAAATTTGTTTGTAGGAACTAAGAAGAGGCCCTACGAGTCACATAATATCGAAGATACGAGGCTACTGGATAGTGGCTAGAGAAGATGAGTGTATGAGATTTCACAACCTGATGTGGACAAAGAAAGAAATCATTCTATCAATGGGAAGCCTATGCAATGACTGTTTTATGAAAACCACCACAGTGATATGGTACAATGAAAGAAATATCATAGAATATTGCTTTGATGTGTTTGAACTGGTGGTAATGCTGAACTCAGAAGTGATGGAGAAACTGAAATATATGTTTATGGAGCTCCACCCAGTGGAGAAAAAAGTGTATAGCGATCGATTGGCTCATAAACTCTGGGAGAAGGAAGACCAATTGTTTGTACATATATTACATGCAAGCGGCAGGGACTGTGATTTGAGAGTGATTAAATACAATGGGATATTTTATCTTATAGCTCAAAGAGATGAAGGACCTCCAATTGAGAGAGAGGCCGAGGGCCGAACCCCAATTGACAGCCCAGGACTCCGAGAGAGGGAAGCCGGCTCGGAGCAAGGTAGTGATACCAGAGACTCTGATTCCGACATTCAACTTGTGCCAAACCTGTATGAATGATGGGAGGAGCCGCACCTTTATCTGTGAGGCTCCTGATGGGCAGTTGATTGGGGCATGCCCGCATGAGATAAATAATGGCAAGCGGATGCGTGAAAGATTTGGCGCATATCCAACAATAATTAAGCAAAGTACAAAGAATTGGCCTCCTACAACCCAGATTGATGGAAAAATAATAGCTAGTGAATCGATTAGACCAATAAACGTAAGACCATGGGTAAAGAGATACATGAACATATCTCAGATGAATGTCTATACTGAAACCGGACGAATATATGCCCAACTCACCAAATATGATAAGGAAAGGAAGGGCTATGTGAATTACCTTAATTTGGAAATAAAAGACTAAAATTTGCATGAGAGGCATGTTAGAATAATGATGAAATTAATTCCTTTATTCCCAATATGTAACCAGGGATGAGGCCTAATATAGGGAGGCCTTACTCCCAGTGTGTAACCGAGAGGAATGCCAAATGTAAAGAGGCCTATGTTAATCACACAAGTATGTCATGTATGGTTTTATGATGTTGAAACTATATAGAAAGATGTAGTGGAGGTTTTATAGAGAACCTTTATGTTTGACTTTATAAGAGTCTTATAGAAAAATGTAGTGGAGGTTTTATAGAGAACCTTTATGTTTGACTTTATAAGAGTCTTATAGAAAAATGTAGTGGAGGTTTTATAGAGAACCTTTATTTTTGACTTTATAAGAGTCTTATAGAAAAATGTAGTGGAGGTTTTATGGAGAACCTTTATGCTTGACTTTATAAAGAGCCACCAGTAGGATGGAAAAACATGACAACATGATATTGTGAAAATGTTTTACTTTGGTTCACAGTAGGAATACAGACACATGGTTTGGTAAAAATGTTTTATTTTGTTTTATAGTAAAGACACAGAGACGAAGACTTTGTAAAAGTATTTTATTGAATAATTGAAATAAACACGCTGAGACATGTTTTAGGCAATCTGCTTTATTAAAAAGATGAAGAAAGACACTGAGCCATATGTGCGAAAGTCATTTATTCATGTAAAAGACAAACAAATGAAATGTACTCTGTATTAGCATGTATGCATGTAGAAAAGTATTGAACGAAGCAAGTTTTACCTCGAGCTGATGTCTTGCAGACGAGACGAAGAAGGAGGTCAAGGATCCAAGCAAGAAGGAGAAGAAGGATGAGAAAATATAGGGCATTATATACTAAAATGTTGAAGGAATTTAGGGAGTTGACAATGTTCCAAAATCTGGGATTGGACAACCTGTCCATGTGTGAATGAATATGTAATGAAGAGGTGTGATGTTGTAAGAGGTATATAAGGCATTGACCTCTGTATGGAAATCAGAAGCTGCAGGCCACAGGCTGCTTCTCCATTGCTTGATGATCCGAGCCTGACATCTGCTGGTGACTCTTGTGAACCGACTTTTTGTTACTTTGAGTTTTTCTTTTATGTAAACCTTTTGATTATATGTAAAATCTTTTTGATACTGGAAAAATAAATCCTTTTATAATCAATCTAAAAAGAAAATCGTTTGCCACGTCTCTGCTTTCTAAACGAGTTGATCTGAACCAGACACGGAGGGGGTCTGTTCTTCTAGAGAGTGAGTATAAATTTATATTTATGATCTAGTTAAGGATTTGACCTGCTTTACCTAGCCTGAGGTTGTAAACTAAAAATAGGTAGGTGTGTAGGATTTAGATAGATTGTACACCAAATAACACAGGGGAGGCCCGGCTTGAGGCCTACTCCCCACGGCAAACCTTCAGGGGGGCCTGGTGAGGCCCGCTACCTGGAAACCCCACATGCCTGCTGCCAGAGGCATCCTGGTCCCGGGGCTCACCCCTAGGGACGGTCAGGCAGCCGCACTGACTTATCATGATCGACTGGCGTCCATGGAGCCTTACAGCAGATCCGCGGAGGCGGCTTCCTGTTGTGGCAGGCATGAGACTGGCTGCTATATCTCCCGGCTGACAGCGGCTCCTCTGCTGGCTGACAAGACAACAAAGAGAAGTTATTAGTTGATAATTCTGCTACTTGAGGCCGACATCGTTGGGGAGTAAACACATAGCAATACCAAAAAAGGGGCCGACTTTGCAAAGGCCAACTTTCCAAGGCTGACTACCTATCTAGGTTGCAGCTATTAATCGCTAACCTCCCCAACGTCGGGACTCACTCGCAAGGAGGCCTACTGAGGCCTACCACCTGACCCGGAGTCTACTGCCCAGACTGCCCAAGTTGGCTGCTCACAGCCAACTGGTTTCCCCAAGGTCTCAACCTGGGGCTAATCCATCCCAGCGGCCCACTTTTCGGGCCTACAGTTGCAGTCTTACCAGCAGCGCCTACAAGCTCTGGAACCTAATTACATTACTCATGACAGGATACTCAGCAAAACAACGCCCTGGACCCCCTAAACGGGGGGAGTACCACGTACGCCACCCGCCCAATGAAGGACCTAGCTTTTGAAGCGGCTTATCTACAGCCATGTCAATGCTCTGGCTACAAGGGAGCTCACTACCAAACCAACAAATTTTGCTTCACAAAAGAAGTGCTGCTCAACCCAAGCCATGGGTGAGGCAGAATGATACAGAGCTAGGTTAGCGAAATACTCTAATCTACCCTGTTTTAACAGAGGAGTACTGCCACATGCCAGGTATAATTCCAAAGAACTGGCGGCTTTAAACAACTAGCTCTGGAGGGCAAAGTTGAACAACATATACAACATCTTCACATCAAACAAAAAAGATGGCCTACCCCTCCAAGCGACCACTGGCTAGGTCGCTATCACATCCTGCACAGCACCATCTGCATTGCTAGTAAAAAAACCCGAACGCAGGAAAGGGGGCGGGCCTTGGCCGAACGACTCTACGTAAGAGACGGCTACATTAGGGAAATATTTTTTTTCTTTTTAAACCCTAGAAGCGTAAGCCAAAATATATCTATACCTGTTTTGTTTTAATGGGCTCTAGATCTAACTGTAGTTGTAACAGTCTGATCCCAATTCTCTAGCCAATTTTACACTGAGAGAAGACGCAGACCGCTCTACCCTGAGGCGGCTACCAGTTACAAGCTTAAAGCTGGGAATTCTTACCCGCAGCTTTTCTATATTTAGAGAAAAGCGCTACACACCCGCAGGAATGAGCGGCACTACCAGCGATATTCCCGTTTTTTTTTTTTTATAGAGATAAAAAACTTAATCAACAGCGAGCAAAAACCTGCTGAATATACTTTTAAAGCAACTGGCTTGTAAAATGCATTCGTTCTGGCCGTCCAAACAGGGGAACTATAGGCCCTACAGAAATATCCAACGATTCCAAAGTGATCCCGAAATCCTCAGCAGGGAGCATGGAACAGAAAATGTATTGATATTTTCCCCACAGGGGACTTACCCGCTCGCCTGCAGCGCGCCATTGATATTCACCCACAATCTTTATTCACAATGTGTGTGCTTAGGTGCAACATTACCACCGACCCGCTCGAGGGCACTCTCACACACCAGGCCTGGCGGGCCGTCAGAGATTGGGGTACTTCCTTTTCCTGCTAATCACGGGCCCACCGCCTGATGTAAGAGGCGTTGGGGAAAAGGGAATTGTTAGAAGGAGGAAGGGCCTGCGTTAGACTAGCGCCTCCTCGGAGGCGGAGACTGATCCCAACGTGGCCCTCCACGGCGCTGGTTCCGGGTCACTTGTCCGACGTCCTTCCTCTTCTGAGTGTGGGAGTCACGCTTTTTCCACGCCCTGCTCCGACCAGAAGGGGGCGCGCGAGAAGCGACGCTGGCTCGCTGGTCCTGCCGCCAGTCCTCAGACCGTGACGGACCGGAGCTTCCCGCCTGTCTGGGTGCCGCCCCGGATCTCCGCGGAATGCATGATCTAAATGCCGCCGAGCGCGCGCTCGCCTCTCTAAACCTTCCCACCACCGCGTCGACGGAGGTGCCGAAGAGTTCAGTGGGCGAGACCGGGGCATCGAGGAGAAAGGTTTTTTCCTTCCCCCCGATGTCCGCCAGGTTCAGCCACAGATGTCTCTCCGTGGCCACCATGGCCGCCATTGAACGACCGATGGCGACCGCTGTTTGTTTGGTAGCCCGGAGAGCAAAATCTGTGGTGCGACACAGCTCGGCCATCGCATCAGGGGGTAGGCCCTCCCCCTGATCGAGATCCCTCAGCAGATCAGCCTGGTAAGCTTGCAACACCGCCATAGTGTGCAATGCCGACGCAGCCTGACCTGCCGACGTGTATGCCCTGCCGTTAAGGAGTGAGGTGGTCTTCAGCGCCTTAGAGGGCAGGGCGGGAGTTCTCAGTGTCGATGGCCTCCCAGACGCGAGATAGTTCGCAAACGTCTTGTCGATTGGTGGCATCGACACATAACCGGACTCGGCGGATCCCTCGACATCAGCGAAATTCCCCCGCTGATAGCGAAAGATCCGGGCCGAGTACGGCTTCTTCCATGCCCCCGAGATCTGATCATGAAGATCGGGGATGAATGGAAGGCTCCCGGGAGCTGCTGGATTGACGTCGGAGAGAAACCAATTGTCGAGGCGGCTCGAACGCGCGGGCTCTCTCCTCGCGCGCCGCCACTGTAGCTGCAGTCTAACAGTGGCACGCTCCATCACTTCCAGCAGCTCGTCATACACGGGGCAGGGCGGCTGAGAGGGTTCAGCCTCAGCTGATACTTCGTCACCACCCTGCTCAGCTACCCCTTGCTCATCCGGAAGAACACAAGCTGACGAAAGGGAGGAAAGGTCTGACTCCTCCCCCGGCAGCTGCCCCTCACGATCTGACCGATCGTCAGAGAGAACCACGCCTCTCTCTAGACGATGAGCCAGATCCATCTGGGAACCCCATGATTGCAGCCGGCGCTCGGCCTCAGCACCGGCAGGACCGTCCCCAGAAGCTGGACCCACTTCCCTCGAGAAGAGGGCCAGACGAGAGCGGAGCGTCCGGATGGGAAGACGCTCGCAGTTGGCACAGGAGGCTCCCTCGAGAACCTCCCGTGCATGCTCTTTCCCCAGACAAAACACACAAAGGGTATGTGTGTCCTCAGGTGTAAGGAACCTGGGACACGGATCCGCGCACTTCCGGAAGTTATGCTTGGACTTCCCTGTGTGTTTCATTGTAGCTTTCGTGATTCTTTCTCTCGAAGCAGACTAACAGTCCCTGAAGACGAAGAAGCGGTGTCATGTTGGTAAGGCGCCCTTATATACTTCCTGGTCGCACTTTGATGATGTCATGGGCTGTCGAATAGGATTGACGTGATTCGATTGTGATTCAGACACCTGTCACGCTGAAGGCGTTCCCCGTAGCGTCAAGCTGACGCAGCGCGAGATCCCTTTCGAAAGGGAACCATATTTGACCCACTGAACATGTTTTTCGCCCAAGAGTACACTAACTTACTATGCATGCTCATTGACCTCTTCTGATTGCCATTACTAGCAAAAAGTTCCACAAAAGGTTTAAAAAAATAAAATAATAATAATTTGTTTTATACAAGTTATGGCTGTACAGAAGTCCATATTTGACCTACTGAACATGTTTTTGGCCCAAGAGTACTTAAACACTAACTTACTTTACCTGCTCATTGACCTCTTCTGATTGCTATTACTAGACAAAAGTTCCACAAAAGTTTTTAAAATGTTTTTTGTCTTTCACATTATGGCTTTACAGAAGTCCATATTTGACTTACTGGACATATTTTTGGCCCAAGAGTCCTTAAACACTAACTTACTATACACACTCATTGACTTCCCTTCTGATTCCAATTACTAGCCAAAAATTCCACAAAATTTTTTATAATGTTTTTTGTCTTACACATTATGGCTGTACAGAAGTCCATATTTGACCTACTGGACATATTTTTGGCCCAAGAGTCCTTAAAAACTAACTTACTATACACACTCATTGACTTCCCTTCTGATTGCCATTACCATCCAAAAGTTCCACAAAAGGTTAAAAATTTTTTTTGTCTTTTACATTATGGATGTACAGAAGTCCATATTTGACCTACTGAACATATTTTTGGCCCAAGAGTCCTTAAAAACTAACTTACTATACACACTCATTGACTTCCCTTCTGATTCCAATTACTAGTCAAAAATTTCACAAGAATTCCAAGTTTTTTTTTTTATACATGTTCTGGCTGTACAGAAGTCCATATTTGACCTACTGAACATGTTTTTGGCCCAAGAGTACTTAAACACTAACTTACTATACATGCTCATTGACCTCTTCTGATTGCCATTACTAGCCAAAAGTTCCACAAAAGGTTTAAAAAAATAAAATAATAATAATTTGTTTTATACAAGTTATGGCTGTACAGAAGTCCACATTTGACCTACTGAACATGTTTTTGGCCCAAGAGTACTTAAACACCAACTTACTATACCTGCTCATTGACCTCTTCTGATTGCTATTACTAGACAAAAGTTCCACAAAAGTTTTTAAAATGTTTTTTGTCTTTCACATTATGGCTTTACAGAAGTCCATATTTGACCTACTGGACATATTTTTGGCCCAAGAGTCCTTAAAAACTAACTTACTATACACACTCATTGACTTCCCTTCTGATTGCCATTACTATCCAAAAGTTCCACGAAAGGTTTACATTTTTTTTGTCTTTTACATTATGGCTGTACAGAAGTCCATATTTGACCTACTGAACATGTTTTTGGCCCAAGAGTACTTAAACACTAACTTACTATACCTGCTCATTGACCTCTTCTGATTGCTATAACTAGACAAAAGTTCCACAAAAGTTTTTAAAATGTTTTTTGTCTTTCACATCATGGCTGTACAGAAGTCCATATTTGACCTACTGGACATATTTTTGGCCCAAGAGTCCTTAAAAACGTCTAAGGTTACGTATGTAACCTCTGTTCCCTGAGAACAGGGAACGAGCGCTGCGTCTAGCTGACGCTATGGGGAACGCCCTCGGCGTGACTGGTGTCTGAAGCTACTATCGAATCACGGCAAAGTCTTTGACCGACGTCAGCCCATGACGTCATCATCGTGCGACCCGGAAGTATAAAAGGGCGCCGTGCCAACACATACACATCTTCTCGTCTGAAGGGACTGTATGGCAGATAGGCCCTGAAGCATGGCAACGCGACGCAGCGCTCGTTCCCTGTTCTCAGGGAACAGAGGTTACATACGTAACCTTAGACGTTCCCTTTCGAAAGGGAACTCTCGCTGCGTCTAGCTGATGCTATGGGGAACGATATACCAACGCCGCCATGCTGAGGGGAGTGTCTGCCCATTGGCAGTGACAACTGTCAACACAAGTAATTCATAGAAAAAACCTGAGTGATTCCCTACGGTCATAGCCCAAGCTATGCAACTAAACGGAACCCTAACGCACTGCGTGGGGTTCCATCCAGACAGCTCGAAGGCCCGGGACCACTACTTCCACCGAAGGGGTCCCTTTAAGGGAATGTGGCTAGGGGACCCGAAGGAGCCCCAGCCAGTCACTACTCGGGAAACCAGTTCTCCCGAGTGCCACCAGGGAGGCCTGACCTGGTGCCCTAAGTGTTATGGACACTTCGGTTTAGCCAACCCTGTCTGTTCAAAACAGAGCCTCTGGATGGTGCCCAGGGGGCATCCAAGCTAAGGGACTGAAACACTGGCAGTCCTACTTAGCCCGGAACTCAGAGACGGGTTATCCAAGAGAGCAATACTCAGCGTAGTGCTTTTCAACCCTTGCTATCGAGGGGAGTCTGCCTGCTCAAATCAAGGATCTACCAGGTGCTTGTGTTTCAAAGCAGTAGGGAGGCCGAAAGGGCCTAATGACTGATCTAACAGGGAGGCCTCATGCGAGGCCTACGACTGTCTGACCAGGCTCAGGCGGCTGAGCACTCATAGACGACCCTCATTGAGGGGAGCAGCTGAGCCTGCCTGGCGAGTAACCTCCAGCTGTAGGCCCAACTACCACAAGTTCTCACAGAGAACTGGTAATCAAAGTACCTAGCTCAGGAACTTCACCTTTAAGGAGGCCCTGTGGGCCTACTACTTGATAGCGGGTATTCCAGGGAGGCCTATAGAGGCCTACTACCCAACCGCAAGCCATGCTGGAAACCCAAGGTTCCTGGCTCGGGACTCCGTCCTCAGGGAGGCCTAGTGAGGCCTACTACCTGACAACAATACCGCCAATTTTCAGAGCGTTCAAGCTCACTTCCAGGGAGGCCTAGGGAGGCCTACCACCTGCCAGCGAAGCATGATCCTGCTGAGGTTACCCTTGTTTTCTCAAGGAGGCCTAATGGAGGCCTACTACTTGACAGTCAAGCTACGCAGGCTAGTCGAGCATCCTGTTTGAGGAACCCGTCCTCAAGGGAGGCCTATTAAGGCCTTACAACTAACAGCGGGCCTTCGGGGAGGCCTGATGAGGCCTACAACCTAGCCTCCAGGCTAGCTGTCCTGATGCGCACAACGGTACATACCTGGTTGAAGCCTTCCAACTGAAAAGCGCCTTGTTCAAGAGGCCTACTGAGGCCTACAATTGACAGCCGACCTTCAGGAGAGCGTATTTACCCCTTTTTAACCTGATAGCCAGCTAGGCTAGTAGTACCTTGATGCTTAAGCATTGGCACCTGCCTTACTAGAGGCCTGATAAGGCCTACCACTGTCACCGTACTCTTGAAAACGGTGCAATCCTTCCTGCTAACTGGGACAGACATATTTGCAAAATGTGGGTTGTAGTAATATAGACCCTACGGCTCGTCTTCATGGAGGCCTGCTGAGGCCTAACACATGATAGCTACCCATTACTATGGGGACCCGTTCCAGGGAGGCTTGTAAAAGCCTACAAGCTGTACGAGTTTCGCAAAAACGAGAAATAACTGCCAGACAAACAAACTGACTGCTACTTAAACCAACGACTCTCAATGAGAGGAGGCCTCCGATCTAAGTGGTGCACAACCAAAGGTGACGGTGCCTCAGCAACGCGCCTCCTTCATCCACATACCAACTGACGCCTCAGCGCTCAGTCATAACAGAGACAAACTAATCCAACCTGCAGTGGCTTAGGGAACCGAAGACACATAGTAACCCTAAGCGGTAGACAAATACTACATTCTATCAGAAAAGTGTGCTACCGCCTAGTAATCCGCAAACATTTCAAAGAAAAGAGCGGCGGCCTAAACACTACTCTCAAAATGAGCCCAGAGACTGGTGCTGTGTTGAGCCTAACTAAGCAGGGGAAAGACAGTTCTCTCTGATGAATACCCAACTCTATACAGGAACCTGGGGTCTGTAAGAAATACATATTTTTAGTGTAACACACAAAAAATGACCACTCTCACCTGCGGCATGCTGAGCGAAGACTCATTGTGCAGTTCTCACCACCATATTCTACCGCCCTTGAATGCCTGAAAGGGGCGTTCTCACTGAGCAAGTCCGGGCGGGCCATCAGAACATAGCTCTACTATCATGGGCCCGCCTCAGGCCTGATGTAAGAAGCGCCTGGGTAAAAAATCATAAAAAGACATTTAAAAAGGAAAAAAGGAGAGGGCTAGGATGTAACCGCCCTCAAGGGAAGTGATCCATCACCAACGCCCTCTTTGAGAGCGTTTGTCCTGGATCACCTCCCTCAGATCCTTTTTCCCCGCAGGAATACCGTCTCCTCTGAGGAGACGCTAGCCCTCTGGTCCTGCCTACGGTCCTCAGACCGTGAAGGACCAGGTCCCGCCTGCCTGGGTGGGGGCGCGCATCTCAGCGGTATGCATGCTCTTAAATGCCGCTGAGCGCGCTTTCGCCTCCCTGAACTTTCCAACCACCGCCTCAACGTAGGTGCCGAAAAGTTCAGTAGGCGAAACCGGCGAATCGAGGAGAAAGCCCTTCTCTTTCTCCCCGATATCAGCCAGGCTCAGCCACAGATGCCTCTCCGTGACCACCATAGCCGCCATAGAGCGGCCGATAGCAGCAGCAGTCTGCTTGGTGGCCCGGAGAAAAAGATCTGTGGTGCGGCGCAGCTCAGCAACCGCCTCAGGGGACAGCCCGGCCCCCTGGTCGAGATCCTCCAGCAGGTCCGCCTGGTACGCCTGAAACACCGCCATGGTGTGAAAAGCAGCACCAGCCCGACCCGCTGCCGTGTATGCCCCAGCCATTAAAGCACAACGTGATTTAGAGAGGCAGAGTTTGAGCTCTTCAGTGTTGATGCCCACGAAATGCGAGAAAAGTTCGCAAACTTTCCTCGCCAGTCGGTAGCCTCAACACATATCCATATTCCCCTATCCCCTCGACATCAGCGAAGTTGAAACGCTGACGTTGATGAACATTGGGTCAAATATGGATTCTTCCATGCCCTCTCGATCTCTGTAAGAAGATCAAGAAGGAATGGAAGGCTCATCTGAACCGATGGTTTATGGCCAAGGAGAAATCGATCGTGCAATCTATCACGAGCGATCTCTCCTCTAACGCGCCAACATGGCAGCCGCAGCCTGCATGCAGTACGTTCCATAACATTCATCAGCTCAGCAAACACGGTCAAGGTGGCTGAGAGGATTCATACCACTCTCACCAGCCATCCCTAAGAGCACTTGCTGTTTAGTCTCGTTAGCCGCCAGATCATCGCGACGATCGGCGAGCTGCATCTGAGAACCCATGATGTATGCCAACGCTCAGCCTCAGCTTGAGCGGGACAGCATCATCCAGTCCCAGATGCCAAACTCTCTTCCCTCAGGAAAAAAGCCAGACTAGAGTGGAGCGATCTCAGATTTAAAACCGCTCACACTCACACACAAACAACTCCAAATGAACTTGACTGTGCATGCTCTTGATCCCAGGCAGTAAATACACACTCGTGTGTATTTAATAATTGAATTTGTTTTACCTTAACTCGCATAGCAGTTCAAACAGACAGTCCCTGAAGACGAGAAAGATGTGTATGTGTTGGTACGGCGCCCTTTTATTCTTCCGGGTCGCACGTTGATGACGTCATGGGCTGACGTCGGTCAAAGACTTTGCCGTGATTCGATAGTAGCTTCAGACACCAGTCACGCCGAGGGCGTTCCCCATAGCGTCAGCTAGACGCAGCGAGAGTTCCCTTTCGAAAGGGAACATGTTCAGTAGGTCAAATATGGACTTCTGTACAGCCAGAACATGTATAAAAAAAATAAAATAAAATAAAAACTTGGAATTCTTGTGAAATTTTTGACTAGTAATTGGAATCAGAAGGGAAGTCAATGAGTGTGTATAGTAAGTTAGTTTTTAAGGACTCTTGGGCCAAAAATATGTTCAGTCGGTCAAATATGGACTTCTGTACATCTATAATGTAAAATACAAAAAAAAATGTAAACCTTTTGTGGAACTTTTGGATAGTAATGGCAATCAGAAGGGAAGTCAATGAGTGTGTATAGTAAGTTAGTTTTTATGGACTCTTGGGCCAAAAATATGTCCAGTAGGTCAAATATGGACTTCTGTAAAGCCATAATGTGAAAGACAAAAAACATTTTAAAAACTTTTGTGGAACTTTTGTCTAGTAATAGCAATCAGAAGAGGTCAATGAGCAGGTATAGTAAGTTAGTGTTTAAGTACTCTTGGGCGAAAAACATGTTCAGTAGGTCAAATATGGACTTCTGTACAGCCATAACATGTATAAAAAAATAAAACAAAATAAAGAAACTTTTGTGGAATTTTTGGCTAGTAATTGGAATCAGAAGGGAAGTCAATGAGTGTGTATAGTAAGTTAGTGTTTAAGGACTCTTGGGCCAAAAACACATTCAGTAGGTCAAATATGGACTTCTGTACAGCCATAACTTGTATAAAACAAATTATTACTATTTTATTTTTTTAAACATTTTGTGGAACTTTTGGCTAGTAATGGCAATCAGAAGAGGTCAATGAGCATGTATAGTAAGTTAGTGTTTAAGTACTCTCGGGCCAAAAACATGTTCAGTAGGTCAAATATGGACTTCTGTACAGACAGAACATGTATAAAAAATAAAATAAAAAAAACAACAACTTGGAATTCTTGTGAAATTTTTGACTAGTAATTGGAATCAGAAGGGAAGTCAATGAGTGTGTATAGTAAGTTAGTTTTTAAGGACTCTTGGGCCAAAAATATTTTCAGTAGGTCAAATATGGACTTCTGTACATCCATAATGTAAAAGACAAAATTTTTTTAAACCTTTTGTGGAACTTTTGGATAGTAATGGCAATCAGAAGGGAAGTCAATGAGTGTGTATAGTAAGTTAGTTTTTAAGGACTCTTGGGCCAAAAATATGTCCAGTAAGTCAAATATGGACTTCTGTAAAGCCATAATGTGAAAGACAAAAAACATTTTAAAAACTTTTGTGGAACTTATGTCTAGTAATAGTAATCAGAAGAGGTCAATGAGCAGGTATAGTAAGTTATTGTTTAAGTACTCTTGGGTCAAAAACATGTTCAGTAGGTCAAATATGGACTTCTGTACAGCCATAACATGTATAAAAAAATAAAACAAAATAAAGAAACTTTTGTGGAATTTTTGGCTAGTAATTGGAATCAGAAGGGAAGTCAATGAGTGTGTATAGTAAGTTAGTGTTTAAGGACTGTTGGGCCAAAAATATGTTCAGTAGGTCAAATGTGGACTTCTGTACAGCCAGAACATGTATACAAAAATAAAACAAAATAAAAAAACTTGGAATTCTTGTGAAATTTTTGACTAGTAATTGGAATCAGAAGGGAAGTCAATGAGTGTGTATAGTAAGTTAGTTTTTAAGGACTCTTGGGCCAAAAATATGTTCAGTAGGTCAAATATGGACTTCTGTACAGCCATAATGTGAAAGACAAAAAACATTTAAAAAAAATTTGTGGAATTTTTGGCTAGTAATTGGAATCAGAAGGGAAGTCAATGAGTGTGTATAGTTAGTGTTTAAGGACTCTTGGGGCAAAAACACGTTCAGTAGGTCAAATATGGACTTCTGTACAGCCATAACAAGTATAAAAAAATAAAACAAAATAAAGAAACTTTTGCAAACAGTTTGCAAACTTTCCTGGAGCATTGTCCTGCATGAAAATCATGTTTTTCTTGAAGGATGCAGACTTCTTCCTGTACCACTGCTTGAAGAAGGTGTCTTCCAGAAACTTGCAGTAGGACTGGGAGTTGAGCTTGACTCCATCCTCAACCCGAAAAGGCCCCACAAGCTCATCTTTGATGATACCAGCCCAAACCAGTACTCCACCTCAACCTTGCTGGCGTCTGAGTCGGACTGGAGCTCTCTGCCCTTTACCAATCCAGCCACGGGCCCATCCATCTGGCCCATCAAGACTCACTCTCATTTCATCAGTCCATAAAACCTTAGAAAAATCAGTCTTGAGATATTTCTTGGCCCAGTCTTGACGTTTCAGCTTGTGTGTCTTGTTCAGTGGTGGTCGACTTTCTGCCTTTCTTACCTTGGCCATGTCTCTGAGTATTGCACACCTTGTGCTTTTGGGCACTCCAGTGATGTTGCAGCTCTGAAATATGGCCAAACTGGTGGCAAGTGGCATCTTGGCAGCTGCACGCTTGACTTTTCTCAGTTCACGGGCAGTTATTTTGTGCCTTGGTTTTTCCACATGCTTCTTGCGACCCTGTTGACTATTTTGAATGAAACGCTTGATTGTTCGATGATCACGCTTCAGAAGCTTGGCTATTTTAAGACTGCTGCATCCCTCTGCAATATATCTCACTATTTTTGACTTTTCTGAGCCTGTCAAGTCCTTCTTTTGACCCATTTTGCCAAAGGAAAGGAAGCTGCCTAATAATTATGCACACATGATATAGGGTGTTGATGTCATTAGACCACACCCCTTCTCATTACATAGATGCACATCACCTAATATGCTTAATTGGTAGTAGGCTTTCCAGCCTATACAGCTTGGAGTAAGACAACATGCATAACGAGGATGATGTGGTCAAAATACTCATTTGCCTAATAATTCTGCACTCCCTGTACACACTCATTGACTTCCCTTCTGATTCCAATTACTAGTCAAAAATTTCACAAGAATTCCAAGTTTTTTATTTTGTTTTATTTTTTTGTACATGTTCTGGCTGTACAGAAGTCCACATTTGACCTACTGAACATATTATTGGCCCAAGAGTTGTTGTGGAAATAATTCTATTCGAAAAATGAGGAGGAAGGAATACAAATTCAAACCTTTGAAAAAGTCATAGTATCAAAAATGATTTTATTTCTTGCAAGAAATAGGCAGTTCACATACAGAGAATGTCTGTCATGAGAAGGGCAAAGTTTGCTCTCCGGGGTTCCATTATATACCCTTCATACATCCTGAGTAGGTTGTATCCAATCTTGTTTGCCTTAACAGGAAACATCTTTATTCAAAACCCTTGTTCAACATAAATTCTAACTAGACATTACAATACCCATGTCTGCAGAAGTTCCTGTTCTTAAGCTACGTTATTTTCACGTATCCTGTCTATTCCTAGTCTAATTGCAACTACGCACACACTTGTCACACCTAAAGTACGATATGTCATCTTGACCTCTTGCACTACCCAACTTCCTTGCAACTGAGTACTCTATCACTCAGAACAATATGTTCTTGCCAGCTAGTTTCCATTTATCACCCAGAACACTGAGTTCCTGCACTTAACGTAGGTATTTCTAAAAGCTTAGTTACATTTCTTTAATAATGATTAGTACAAATACATGTTCAATGTTAATAGTTCAATGTTAACAGGTGATACATATCTAAAAATAAAAGGTTAAGGTTCACATCTAAGTAAAAACACCTTTAAGTAAAATGAACACTTCTAAGAGTTAAAAACCACATCTGAATGAAATAAAAACACATCTAATAGTAAAACACATCTAAATGTAAAATTTCCTTCACAGAGTCCTTAAACACAAACTTACTATACACTCTCATTGACTTCCCTTCTGATTCCAATTACTAGCCAAAAATTCCACAAATGTTTCTTTATTTTGTTTTATTTTTTTATACATGTTATGGCTGTACAGAAGTCCATATTTGACCCACTGAACATGTTTTTGGCCCAAGAGTACTTAAACACTAACTTACTATACATGCTCATTGACCTCTTCTGATTGCCATTACTAGCCAAAAGTTCCACTAAAGGTTTCAATTTTTTTTGTCTTTTACAATATGGCTGTACAGAAGTCCATATTTGACCTACTGAACATGTTTTTGGCCCAAGAGTACTTAAACACTAGCTTACTATACATGCTCATTGACCTCTTCTGATTGCCATTACTAGCAAAAAGTTCCACAAAAAGTTTAAAAAAATAAAATAATAATAATTTGTTTTATACAAGTTCTGGCTGTACAGAAGTCCACATTTGACCTACTGAACATATTTTTGGCCCAAGAGTCCTTAAACACTTACTTACTATACACACTCATTGACTTCCCTTCTGATTCCAATTTCTAGCCAAAAATTCCACAAAAGTTTCTTTATTTTGTTTTATTTTTTTATACATATTTTGGCTGTACAGAAGTCCATATTTGACCTACTGAACATGTTTTTGGCCCAAGAGTACTTAAACACTAACTTACTATACCTGCTCATTGACCTCTTCTGATTGCTATTACTAGACAAAAGTTCCACAAAAGTTTTTAAAATGTTTTTTGTCTTTCACATTATGGCTGTACAGAAGTCCATATTTGACCTACTGGACATATTTTTGGCCCAAGAGTCCTTAAAAACTAACTTACTATACACACTCATTGACTTCCCTTCTGATTCCAATTACTAGTCAAAAATTTCACAAGAATTCCAAGTTTTTTTTTTGTTTGTTTTTTTTTATATACATTTTCTAGCTGTACAGAAGTCCATATTTGACCTACTGAACATGTTTTGGCCCAAGAGTCGTTAAACACTAACTTACTATACACACTCATTGACTTCTCTTCTGATTCCAATTACTAGCCAAAAATTCCACAAAAGTTTCTTTATTTTGTTTTATTTTTTTATACATGTTATGGCTGTACAGAAGTCCATATTTGACCTACTGAACATGTTTTTGGACCAAGAGTACTTAAACACTAACTTACTATACCTGCTCATTGACCTCTTCTGATTGCCATTACTAGACAAAAGTTCCACAAAAGTTTTTAAAATGTTTTTTGTCTTTCACATTATGGTTGTACAGAAGTCCATATTTGACCTACTGGACATATTTTTGGCCCAAGAGTCCTTAAAAACTAACTTACTATACATACTCATTGACTTCCCTTCTGATTTCCATTACTATCCAAAAGTTCCACAAAAGGTTTCAATTTTTTTTTGTCTTTTTCATTATGTTTGTACAGAAGTCCATATTTGACCTACTGAACATATTTTTGGCCCAAGAGTCCTTAAAAACTAACTTACTATACACACTCATTGACTTCCCTTCTGATTCCAATTACTAGTCAAAGATTTCACAAAAATTCCAAGTTTTTTATTTTGTTTTATTTTTTTGTACATGTTCTGGCTGTACAGAAGTCCACATTTGACCTACTGAACATATTTTTGGCCCAAGAGTCCTTAAACACAAACTTACTATACACTCTCATTGACTTCCCTTCTGATTCCAATTACTAGCAAAAAATTCCACAAATGTTTCTTTATTTTGTTTTATTTTTTTATACATATTATGGCTGTACAGAAGTCCATATTTGACCCACTGAACATGTTTTTGGCCCAAGAGTACTTAAACACTAACTTACTATACATGCTCATTGACCTCTTCTGATTCCCATTACTAGCCAAAAGTTCCACTAAAGGTTTCAATTTTTTTTTGTCTTTTACAATATGGCTGTACAGAAGTCCATATTTGACCTACTGAACATGTTTTTGGCCCAAGAGTACTTAAACACTAACTTACTATACATGCTCATTGACCTCTTCTGATTGCCATTACTAGCAAAAAGTTCCACAAAAGGTTTAAAAAAATAAAATAATAATAATTTCTTTTATACAAGTTCTGGCTGTACAGAAGTCCACATTTGAC
Source organism: Gobio occitaniae (assembly GCA_033150135.1). Taxonomy (NCBI): domain Eukaryota; kingdom Metazoa; phylum Chordata; class Actinopteri; order Cypriniformes; family Gobionidae; genus Gobio; species Gobio occitaniae. The sequence goes on from JARQWZ010000154.1 coordinate 102,957, forward strand.
CTACTGAACATATTTTTGGCCCAAGAGTCCTTAAACACTAACTTACTATACACACTCATTGACTTCCCTTCTGATTCCAATTACTAGCCAAAAATTCCACAAAAGTTTCTTTATTTTGTTTTATTTTTTTATACATGTTATGGCTGTACAGAAGTCCATATTTGACCTACTGAACATGTTTTTGGCCCAAGAGTACTTAAACACTAATTTACTATACCTGCTCATTGACCTCTTCTGGTTGCTATTACTAGACAAAAGTTCCACAAAAGTTTTTAAAATGTTTTTTGTCTTTCACATTATGGCTGTACAGAAGTCCATATTTGACCTACTGGACATATTTTTGGCCCAAGAGTCCTTAAAATCTAACTTACTATACACACTCATCGACTTCTCTTCTGATTGCCATTTCTAGCAAAAAGTTCCACAAGAGGTTTAAAAAAATAAAATAATAATAATTTGTTTTATTCAAATTATGTCTGTTCAGAAGTCCATATTTGACTTACTGGACATATTTTTGGCCCAAGAGTCCTTAAAAACTAACTTACTATACACACTCATTGACTTCCCTTCTGATTGCCATTACTATCCAAAAGTTCCACAAAAGGTTTCAATTTTTTTTTTTTTGTATTTTACATTATGGATGTACAGAAGTCCATATTTGACCTACTGAACATATTTTTGGCCCAAGAGTCCTTAAAAAATAACTTACTATACACACTCATTGACTTCCCTTCTGATTCCAATTACTAGCCAAAAATTCCACAAAAGTTTCTTTATTTTGTTTTATTTTTTTAAACATGTTCCCTTTCGAAAGGGAACTCTCGCTGCGTCTAGCTGACGCTATGGGGAACGCCCTCAGTGTGACTGGTGTCTGAAGCTACTATCGAATCACGGCAAAGTCTTTGACCGACGTCAGCCCATGACGTCATCACCATGCGACCCGGAAGTATATAAGGGCGCTCTGCCAACACAGATACATCTTTTTCGTCTTCAGGGACTGTTTGTTTGAAGCGGTATCTGCGGATCTGGTAAGATAACTAAGAGGAAGATGAAACGCACAGAGAAGAAGCAGAGCTTTAGGAAGTGTGGCGACCCGTGTCAGAGGTTTCTGACACCAGGAGACACACACACTCTGTGCGTTTATTGCTTGGGCGAAGAGCATGCACAGGCAGTTCTCGAGGGAGCTACCTGTGCAAACTGTGAGCAGTTCCCCGTGAGAACGCTCCATTCTCGTCTGGCCCTTTTCTCGAGAGAAGGGGGCACATCATCTGGGGCTGCCGATGTGAGTCCCGCTCGCGCTGAGGCGGAGCGGCGGCGCACATCGTGGGGCTCCCAGATGGAGCTCGCTGATCGTCTGGAGAAGGGTGTGATTCTCTCGGACGATCTGGCGGCTGACGAGAGCGACCTGCAGGTCGACGTGGAGAACGACAGGTCGACGTGGAGAATGACAGTTCTCCGCCGAGCTCTGCAGCGGGTGCTCTTCAGGACGGGCAGGAGATGGCTGAGGAGGATGGTAATAGCGACCAGGACCAGCCTGGACCCTCTCAGCCACCCTGTCCCGCGTACGCCGAGCTGCTGGACGCTATGGAGCGCGCCACGGACAGGCTGAGGCTGCCCTGGCGGCGCGCTGGGGGAGAAGTCGCTCATGGAAGGCTCGACGATCGATTTCTCCCCGGTCATAGACCAGAACCTCAGATGAGCCTTCCATTCCTCCCGGACCTGCATACTGAGGTCCGGGCGGCATGGAAGAACCCGTTCTCTGCCCGCATTCACCGACATCAGCGGGCAAGCTTCGTTGATGTCGAGGGAATGGGTAAGCACGTGTATGTGTCGATGCCTCCCATAGACGAGACGTTTGCGGACTATCTCGTCTCTGGGCAGGCATCGACGCTGAGAGCTCAATCTCTGCCATCCAAACCGCTGAAAACTACCTCGCGGTTGAATGGCAGGGCGTACGCGGCAGCAGGTCAGGCTGGTGCGACCCTGCACACGATGGCGGTGTTGCAGGCGTACCAGGCGGACCTGCTGGAGTATCTCGACCAGGGGGCCGGGCTGTCCCCTGAGGCGGTTGCTGAGCTGCGCCGCACCACAGATCTTGCTCTCCGGGCCACCAAGCAGACTGCTGCTGCTATCGGCCGCTCTATGGCGGCTATGGTGGTTACGGAGAGGCATCTGTGGCTGAGCCTGGCCGATATCAGGGAGAAAGAGAAGGGCTTTCTCCTCGATTCGCCGGTTTCGCCGACTGAACTTTTTGGCACGTCCGTTGAGGCGGTGGTTGGAAAGTTCAGGGAGGCGAAGGCGCGCTCAGCGGCATTTAGGACATGCATACCGCTGAGATCCGCGCCCCCACCCAGGCAGGCAGGACCTGGTCCTTCACGGTCTGAGGACCGTAGGCAGGACCAGAGGGCTAGCGTCTCCTCTCATGCCCCCCCTCCGTGGAGGAGCAGGGCACAGAGGAGACAGGATTCCCGCGGGAAAAAGGATCTGAGGGAGGTGATCCAGGACAAACGCTCTCGGCGTTGGTGATGGATCACTTTCCTTGAGAGCGGTTACATCCTAGCACTCTCCTTTTTCCTTTTTAATGTCTTTTAATGATTTTTTACCCAGGCGCTTCTTACATCAGGCCTGAGGCAGGCCCATGATGAGTAGAACTATGTTCTGACGGCCCGCCCGGATTTGTTCAGTGAGAACGCCCCTTTCAGGCATGCAAGGGCGGTAGAACATGGTGGTGAGAACTGCACAATGAGTCTTCGCTCAACATGCCGCAGGTGAGAGTGGTCATTTTTTGTGTATAACACTAAAAATATGTATTTCTTACAGACCCCAGGTTCCTGTATAGAGTTGGGTATTTATCAGAGAGAACTGTCTTTCCCCTGTTTAGATGGCTTAGCACAGCGCCAGGCTCTGGGCTGTGTAGGTGAGCGTGTGTTGGCTTTCCCTGGTTGGTCAAGATGGCGCCAGGTAGGCCACCGCGCATGGTTATCAGAAAATGGGCCTCCTCTCATATTGAGAGTTGTGTTTAGGCCGCCGCTCTTTTCTTTGAAATGTTTGCGGATTACTAGGCGGTAGCACACTTTTCTGATAGAATGGATTGTTTGTCTACCGCTTAGTGTCTTCGGTTCCCTAAGCCACTGCAGGTTGGAGTAGTTTGTCTCTGTTACGACTGAGCACTGCGGCGTCAGTTGGGATTTGGATGACGGAGGCGCGTTGCTGAGGCACCGTCACCGTTGGTTGTTCACTACGTGGATCTGAGGCCTCCTCTCATTGAGAGTCGTTGGTTTAAGTAGCAGCCAGTTTGTTTGTCTGGCAGTTATTTCTCGTCTTTGCAAATCTCGTACAGCTTGTAGACCCGTTCCTCCCTGGAACGGGTCCCCATAGCAATGGGTAGCTAATCATGTGTAAGGCCTCAGCAGGCCTCCATGAAGACGAGCCGTAGGGTCTAATATTACTCCCACATTTTGCATATGTTTGTTCCCAGTTACCAGGCCTCTAAAGTTAGGCCTCGATGGAGGATTGCACCGATTCAAGAGTACGGTGACAGTGGTAGGCCTTATCAGGCCTCCATTAAGGCAGGTGCCGATGCTGAGGCATCAAGGTACTACTAGCCTAGCTGGCTATCAGGTTAAAAAGGGGCAATTACGCTCTCCTGAAGGTCGGCTGTCAATTGTAGGCCTCAGTAGGCCTCTTGAACAAGGCGCATTTTCAGTTGGAAGGCCTCGACCAGGCCTCACTGGAGGTATGTACCGATGTGCGCATCGGGACAGCTAGCCTGCCGGCTATCAGGTTGTAGGCCTCATCAGGCCTCCCTGAAGGCCTGCTGTTAGTTGTAAGGCCTTACTAGGCCTCCCTGAGGGTGAGCTCTCAGGTTGTGGTCACTCCCAGAGGCAGGTTGTAGGCCTCATCAGGCCTCCCTGAAGGCCTGCTGTTAGTTCTAAGGCCTTACTATGCCTCCCTGAGGGTGAGCTCCCAGATTGTGGTCACTCCCAGAGGCAGGTTGTAGGCCTCATCAGGCCTCCCTGAAGGCCTGCTGTTAATTCTAAGGCCTTACTAGGCCTCCCTGAGGGTGAGCTCCCAGGTTGTGGTCACTCGAACAAGGCAGTAGGCCTCATCAGGCCTCCCTAAGGCGTTCCTGGGACCCAGTCATTTGAAGAAACAGTTAGCACGAATTGCAAACAGGTAGCAGGCCTCTCCAGGGCTCCCTAAAGGCTGGTAGTAGGTAGTAGGCCTCAATAGGCCTCCCTTGAGGGCGAGTTCCTTAATCAGGATGCTCGGCTAGCCTGCCTAGCTTGACTGTCAAGTAGTAGGCCTCCATTAGGCCTCCTTGAGAAAACAAGACGTAACCTCAGCAGGACCATGCTTCGCTGGCAGGTGGTAGGCCTCCCTAGGCCTCCCTGGAAGTGAGCTTGAACGCTCTGAAAATTGGCGTTATTGCTGTCAGGTAGTAGGCCTCACTAGGCCTCCCTGAGGATGGATTCCCGAGCCAGGATGCTCGGGTTGCCAGCATGGCTTGCTGCTAGGTAGTAGGCCTCTATAGGCCTCCCTGGAAAACCCGCTATCAAGTAGTAGGCCCACAGGGCCTCCTTGAAGGCAAAGTTCCTGAGCTAGGCACTTCTTGATTACCAGTTCTCTGTGGAGAACTTGTGGTAGTTGGGCCTACAGCTGGAGGTTACCCGCCAGGCAGGTTCAGCTGCTCCCCTCAATGAGGGTCGTCTATGAGCACTCAGCCGCCTGAGCCTGGTCAGACGGTCGTAGGCCTCTCATGAGGCCTCCCTGTTAGATCAGTCCTTAGGCCCTTTCGGCCTCCCTACTGCTTTGAAACACAAGCACCTGGTAGATCCTAGATTTGAGCAGGCAGACTCCCCTCGCTAGCAAGGGTTCTAAAGCGCTACGCTGAGTATTGCTCTCTTGGATAACCCGTCTCTGAGTTCCGGGCTAAGTAGGACTGCCAGTTATTCCGTCCCTTAGTTTGGATGCCCCCTGGGCACCATCCAGAGGCTCTGTTTTTGAACAGACAGGGTTGGCTAAACCGAAGTGTCCATAACACTTAGGGCACCAGGTCAGGCCTCCCAGGTGGCACTCGGGAGAACTGATTTCCCGAGTAGTGACTGGCTGGGGCTCCTTCAGGTCCCCTAGCCACATTCCCTTAAAGGGACCCCTTCTGTGGAAGTAGTGGTCCCGGGCCTTTGAGCTGTCTAGATGGAACCCCACGCAGTGCGTTAGGGTTCCGTTTAGTTGCATAGCTTGGGCTATGACCGTAGGGAGTGCTGTCACTGTCAGCCCAGTGACCTGAGGGGGAGTCACTCAGGTTTTTCAGAATTACTTGTGTTGACAGTTGTCACTGCCAAGAGGCAGACACTCCCCTCAGCATGGCGGCGTTGGTATATCGTTCCCCATAGCGTCAGCTAGACGCAGCGAGAGTTCCCTTTCGAAAGGGAACGTCTAGGGTTACGTATGTAACCTCTGTTCCCTGAGAACAGGGAACGAGCGCTGCGTCGTGTTGCCATGCTTCAGGGCCTATCTGCCACACAGTCCCTTCAGACGAAAGAGATGTATCTGTGTTGGCACAGCGCCCTTATATACTTCCGGGTCGCATGGTGATGACGTCATGGGCTGACGTCGGTCAAAGACTTTGCCGTGATTCGATAGTAGCTTCAGACACCAGTCACGCTGAGGGCATTCCCCATAGCATCAGCTAGACGCAGCGCTCGTTCCCTGTTCTCAGGTAACAGAGGTTACATACGTAACCATAGACGTTATGACTGTACAGAAGTCCATATTTGACCTACTGAACATGTTTTTGGCCCAAGAGTACTTAAACACAAACTTACTATACCTGCTCATTGACCTCTTCTGATTGCTATCACTAGACAAAAGTTCCACAAAAGTTTTTAAAATGTTTTTTGTCTTTCACATTATGGCTTTACAGAAGTCCATATTTGACCTACTGGACATATTTTTGGCCCAAGAGTCCTTAAAATCTAACTTACTATACAGACCCATTGACTTCCCTTCTGATTGCCATAACTATCCAAAAGTTCCACAAAAGGTTTACATTTTTTTTTTGTCTTTTACATTATGGCTTTACAGAAGTCCATATTTGACCTACTGAACATATTTTTGGCCCAAGAGTCCTTAAACACTAACTTACTATACACACTCATTGACTTCCCTTCTGATTCCAATTACTAGCCAAAAATGCCACAAAAGTTTCTTTATTTTGTTTTATTTTTTATACATGTTATGGCTGTACAGAAGTCCATATTTGACCTACTGAACATGATTTTGGCCCAAGAGTACTTAAACACTAACTTACTATACTTGCTCATTGACCTCTTCTGATTGCTATTACTAGACAAAAGTTCCACAAAAGTTTTTAAAATGTTTTTTGTCTTTCACATAATAGCTGTACAGAAGACCATATTTGACCTACTGGACATATTTTTGGCCCAAGAGTCCTTAAAAACTAACTTACTATACACACTCATTGACTTCCCTTCTGATTCCAATTACTAGTCAAAAATTTCACAAGAATTCCAAGTTTAAAATTTTTTTTTTTTTTATATACATGTTCTGGCTGTACAGAAGTCCATATTTGACCTACTGAACATGTTTTTGGCCCAAGAGTACTTAAACACTAACTTACTATACATGCTCATTGACCTCTTCTGATTGCCATTACTAGCCAAAAGTTCCACAAAATGTTTAAAAAAATAAAATAATAATAATTTGTTTTATACAAGTTATGGCTGTACAGAAGTCCATATTTGACCTACTGAACGTGTTTTTGGCCCAAGAGTCCTTAAACACTAACTTACTATACACACTCATTGACTTCCCTTCTGATTCCAATTACTAGCCAAAAATTCCACAAAAGTTTCTTTATTTTGTTTTATTTTTTTATACATGTTATGGCTGTACAGAAGTCCATATTTGACCTACTGAACATGTTTTTGGCCCAAGAGTACTTAAACACTAACTTACTATACCTGCTCATTGACCTCTTCTGATTGCTATTACTAGACAAAAGTTCCACAAAAGTTTTTTAAATGTTTTTTGTCTTTCACATTATGGCTTTACAGAAGTCCATATTTGACCTACTGGACATATTTTTGGCCCAAGAGTCCTTAAAATCTAACTTACTATACACACTCATTGACTTCCCTTCTGATTGCCATTACTATCCAAAAGTTCCACAAAAGGTTTCAATTTTTTTTGTCTTTTACATTATGGATGTACAGAAGTCCATATTTGACCTACTGAACATATTTTTGGCCCAAGAGTACTTAAAAACTAACTTACTATACACACCCATTGACTTCCCTTCTGATTCCAATTACTAGCCAAAAATGCCACAAAAGTTTCTTTATTTTGTTTTATTTTTTTATACATGTTATGGCTGTACAGAAGTCCATATTTGACCTACTGGACATATTTTTGGCCCAAGAGTCCTTAAAATCTAACTTACTATACACACTCATTGACTTCCGTTCTGATTGCCATTACTATCCAAAAGTTCCACAAAAGGTTTAAAAAAATAAAATAATAATAATTTGTTTTATACATATTATGGCTGTACAGAAGTCCATATTTGACCTACTGAACATGTTTTTGGCCCAAGAGTACTTAAACATTAACTTACTATACATGCTCATCGACTTCTCTTCTGATTGCCATTACTAGCAAAAAGTTCCACAAGAGGTTTAAAAAAATAAAATAATAATAATTTGTTTTATTCAAATTATGGCTGTACAGAAGTCCATATTTGACCTACTGAACGTGTTTTTGCCCCAAGAGTCCTTAAACACTAACTTACTATACACACTCATTGACTTCCCTTCTGATTCCAATTACTAGTCAAACATTTCACAAATGTTTCTTTATTTTGTTTTATTTTTTTTATACATGTTATGGCTGTACAGAAGTCCATATTTGACCCACTGAACATGTTTTTGGCCCAAGAGTACTTAAACACTAGCTTACTATACATGCTCATTGACCTCTTCTGATTGCCATTACTAGCCAAAAGTTCCACTAAAGGATTCAATTTTTTTTTTGTCTTTTACAATATGGCTGTACAGAAGTCCATATTTGACCTGCTGAACATGTTTTTGGCCCAAGAGTACTTAAACACTAACTTACTATACATGCTCATTGACCTCTTCTGATTGCCATTACTAGCAAAAAGTTCCACAAAAGGTTTAAAAAAATAAAATAATAATAATTTGTTTTATACAAGTTATGGCTGTACAGAAGTCCACATTTGACCTACTGAACATATTTTTTGCCCAAGAGTCCTTAAACACTAACTTACTATACACACACTCATTGACTTCCCTTCTGATTCCAATTACTAGCCAAAAATTCCACAAAAGTTTCTTTATTTTTTTTTATTTTTTTATACATGTTATGGCTGTACAGAAGTCCATATTTGACCTACTGAACATGTTTTTGGCCCAAGAGTACTCAAACACTAACTTACTATACCTGCTCATTGACCTCTTCTGATTGTTATCACTAGACAAAAGTTCCACAAAAGTTTTTCAAATGTTTTTTGTCTTTCACATTATGGCTGTACAGATGTCCATATTTGACCTACTGGACATATTTTTGGCCCAAGAGTCCTTAAAATCTAACTTACTATACACACTCATTGACTTCCGTTCTGATTGCCATTACTATCCAAAAGTTCCACAAAAGGTTTAAAAAAATAAAATAATAATAATTTGTTTTATACATGTTATGGCTGTACAGAAGTCCATATTTGACCTACTGAACATGTTTTTGGCCCAAGAGTACTTAAACATTAACTTACTATACATGCTCATCGACTTCTCTTCTGATTGCCATTACTAGCAAACAGTTCCACAAGAGGTTTAAAAAAATAAAATAATAATAATTTGTTTTATTCAAATTATGGCTGTACAGAAGTCCATATTTGACCTACTGAACGTGTTTTTGCCCCAAGAGTCCTTAAACACTAACTTACTATACACACTCATTGACTTCCCTTCTGATTCCAATTACTAGTCAAACATTTCACAAATGTTTCTTTATTTTGTTTTATTTTTTTTATACATGTTATGGCTGTACAGAAGTCCATATTTGACCCACTGAACATGTTTTTGGCCCAAGAGTACTTAAACACTAGCTTACTATACATGCTCATTGACCTCTTCTGATTGCCATTACTAGCCAAAAGTTCCACTAAAGGATTCAATTTTTTTTTTGTCTTTTACAATATGGCTGTACAGAAGTCCATATTTGACCTGCTGAACATGTTTTTGGCCCAAGAGTACTTAAACACTAACTTACTATACATGCTCATTGACCTCTTCTGATTGCCATTACTAGCAAAAAGTTCCACAAAAGGTTTAAAAAAATAAAATAATAATAATTTGTTTTATACAAGTTATGGCTGTACAGAAGTCCACATTTGACCTACTGAACATATTTTTGGCCCAAGAGTCCTTAAACACTAACTTACTATACACACTCATTGACTTCCCTTCTGATTCCAATTACTAGCCAAAAATGCCACAAAAGTTTCTTTATTTTGTTTTATTTTTTTATACATGTTATGGCTGTACAGAAGTCCATATTTGACCTACTGGACATATTTTTGGCCCAAGAGTCCTTAAAATCTAACTTACTATACACACTCATTGACTTCCGTTCTGATTGTCCTTACTATCCAAAAGTTCCACAAAAGGTTTAAAAAAATAAAATAATAATAATTTGTTTTATACATGTTATGGCTGTACAGAAGTCCATATTTGACCTACTGAACATGTTTTTGGCCCAAGAGTACTTAAACATTAACTTACTATACATGCTCATCGACTTCTCTTCTGATTGCCATTACTAGCAAAAAGTTCCACAAATTTTTTTTAAATGTTTTTTGTCTTTCACATTATGGCTGTACAGAAGTCCATATTTGACCTACTGAACATATTTTTGGCCCAAGAGTCCTTAAAAACGTCTCAGTTACGTATGGTAACCCTCGTTCCCTGAAGGAGGGAACGGAGACGTACGTCGGTAATTACTGACGAATTGGGATCACTTCAGAGAGCCCCTATCAGCTTCGAGAACTTAAGAACAGGCCAATGAACAATTGGCTTGCGAGATTTGCATCTCGCGCTCCGCCCCGCGCCGCGGGTATAAACAGGAAGCGAGAGCAACGCACTGACGTTTTTCACTGAGGAGCCGGTTAGTGACTCGGCCTGCAGTGATGGAAGGAACTGTGGCGACGGGACGTACGTCTCCGTTCCCTCCTTCAGGGAACGAGGGTTACCATACGTAACCGAGACGTTCCCTTTCAGTCGGTCACTACGACGTACGTCGGTAATTACCGACGAATTGGGATCCCTATGGAAAGCGCCACAGTTACTACCACTACCAGCGCCCAGCGAGAGCCCCTCAGACCCCGTTCTGAAGCGGGCGGGGAGATTCACGCCAGGAGAGTCATACTGCTGTTCCGCAAGACCCATTCAGCAGACTTGATTGGATAACGCTGGGAAAGCGTGCCCGAAGGACGCTGCGGGAGCCACATCATGCCCGGAGGGAGTTACCATGTGGAGAAAACACGTATGGGCTGGCCGTGGGCAGCACAACATACGGAGTCCCAGGGGAGGCCCCGGCCTAATGCAGGCGGGGGACGACACCGTACTGAGACGGCAGAGAACTCTGCCAAGGGAAAGACACGAGCTCGCCGTAGGGAGCTGTACCGTGGAAATACACGTATGGGACCGCCGTAGGGGTCACGACATACGGAACCCAGCCTGACACAAGTTCCACCAATGCATACGAGTGCCAGACCTGGCGTCGGACGCTCCGCAACATCCGACTGCCGAGGGGTGCGGAGGACTCAACAGGGTTCGCCAATCCTGGGGAACTCGACTGGAGAAAATAAGCGCACGTATCCGTTCCAGGGGAAGGGAATGGCGCAGCAAGCCGACACTAGAACGGGCACTTCAGTGAAGCTGACTATGGGAAGCGAGCACACGAGAAGCCACCGGCTCTACACGCAGGCTATAAAATCTAGCGAACGTGTTGGGTGTCGCCCAGCCCGCAGCTCTACAAATGTCTGTCAGCGAGGCGCCACGAGCCAGCGCCCAGGAAGAAGCTACACCCCTGGTGGAGTGAGCTCTAACCCCGAGCGGGCAGGGCACGTCTTGGGATTCATACGCCAAGACGATGGCATCCACTATCCAGTGGGCCATCCTATGCTTGGAGACAGCCTTTCCCTTCTGCTGTCCTCCGTAACAGACGAAGAGCTGCTCTGAGGTCCTGAAGCTTTGCGTTCTGTCCACGTAAGTCCGGAGAGCACGGACGGGACAGAGCAAAGCTAGGGCTGGGTCTGCCTCCTCCGAAGGCAGCGCTTGCAGGCTCACCACTTGGTCCCGGAAGGGAGTAGTGGGAACCTTGGGCACATATCCAGGCCGGGGTCTCAGGATCACCTGAGAATCACCCGGCCCGAATTCCAGGCACGATTCGTCGACCGAAAATGCCTGCAGGTCCCCTACCCTCTTAACTGAGGCCAATGCAATCAGGAGTATTGTCTTTAGAGACAAGATCTTAAGCTCTACTGACTGTAAAGGCTCAAAGGGCGCCCTCTGAAGTGCGGTCAGCACCAGAGTCAAGTCCCAAGAGGGTATAGAAGAAGGGCGAGGAGGATTTAGCCTCCTCGCTCCCCTTAGGAACCTGACGATCAGATCATGCTTGCCTAAGGACTCACCATTAATGAGGTCATGGCTTGCGGCGATGGCGGCAACATATACCTTGAGGGTGGAGGGAGACAGCCTTCTCTCCAACCCGTCTTGAAGAAAAGATAGCACAGATCCGATCGAACATTTCCGGGGGTCTTCTCGGCGAGAAGAGCACCAGTCGACGAACAGGTTCCACTTCAACGCATATAGCCGTCTCGTAGAGGGGGCTCTGGCGGAAGCGATGGTGTCGACTACCGCTTGCGGTAGGTCACCTAGAACCTCCGCATCCCGTCCAGGGACCAGACATGGAGTTTCCAGAGGTCTGGACGCGGGTGCCATAGGGTGCCCCGTCTCTGAGACCGAAGGTCCTGCCTCAGAGGAATGGGCCAAGGAGGTGCTGTCGCGAGGAGCACTAGTTCCGGGAACCACGTCCTGTTGGGCCAGTACGGAGCTACCAAGAGGAGATGCTCCTCGTCCTCCCTGACCTTGCACAGAGTCTGTGCAAGAAGGCTCACTGGGGGAAACGCATATTTGCGCAGAGCCCGGGGCCAGCTGTGTGCCAGTGCATCCGTGCCGAGGGTCCCCTCGGACAGGGAATAGAACAACTGGCAGTGGGTCGTGTCGTGGGCGGCAAACAGATCGATCTGTGCGGCCCCAAAGCGACTCCAAATCAGCTGGACCACCTGGGGGTGGAGTCGCCACTCTCCGGGAAGCACTGGCAACCGTGACAGCTCGTCGGCCGCACGGTTGAGCAGGCCCGGAATGTGAATAGCACGAAGGGACCTCAGATGCTTCTGACTCCACAGGAGGAGATGGCGGGCGAGTTGGGACAAACGGCGGGAGCGTAGACCACCTTGTTTTTTGTTGATGTACGCAACGGCCGTCGTGCTGTCCGTCCGGACCAGAACGTGCTTGTCTTTGAGCGACCCTTTGAGGCGGCTGAGAGCAAGACGAACTGCCAGCAACTCTAGGCAATTGATATGCCATTGCAGTTGGGGCCCCGTCCACAGACCCGATACTGCAAGCCCGTTGTACGTGGCACCCCAACACGTGGGTGAGGCATCCGTGGAGACAACATGATGCCTGGACACTTGTTCTAGAGGCACTCCTGCCCGTAGAAATGAAGGGTCCGACCACGGGGTGAGGGTTTGGCGGCATCTCGGCGTCACTTGGACACGGAGGGACCCGCTGTGCCACGCCCATCTCGGAACTCGGTCGTGTAGCCAGTGCTGAAGCGGTCTCATATGGAGCAGCCCTAGCGGCGTTACTGCGGCTGCTGCTGCCATATGCCCCAGGAGCCTCTGAAAATGTTTCAGTGGAACCGCTGTACTGCGTTTGAGCGTACTCAAGCAGCTCAGCACTGACTGGACGCGCTCCTCTGTGAGGCGCGCAGTCATGGCGACCGAGTCGATCTCCATCCCGAGAAAAGAGATCCTCTGTACGGGACAGAGTTTGCTCTTCTCCCAGTTGACCCGAAGACCCAACTGGCTGAGGTGCCGGAGCACCATGTCCCTGTGTTCCCACAACTGCTCCCGCGACTGGGCAAGAATCAGCCAGTCGTCGAGATAGTTGAGGATGCGAACACCACGCTCTCTCATGGGAGCAATGGCCGCCTCCGCGACTTTCGTGAAGACACGGGGCTACAGGGACAGCCCGAAGGGCAGGACTTTGTACTGGTATGCCCGTCCGTCGAAAGCAAAGCGTAGAAACGGTCTGTGACGAGGGAGAATCGAGACATGAAAGTACGCGTCCTTCAGGTCGATCGCTGCAAACCAATCCTGGGGACGGATGCATCTGAAGATGCGTTTCTGGGTTAACATTCGGAACGGCATCCTGTGGAGGGAGCGGTTCAGGTAACGCAGGTCTAGGATCGGTCGTAACCCGCCACCTTTCTTGGGTACAATGAAGTACGGGCTGTAGAACCCGGACTTCATATCGGCTGGAGGGACCGGCTCTATCGCGTCCTTCGCCAATAGGACAGCGATCTCCGCCTGAAGCACCGGGGCGCCCTCCTTCGGTATAGATGTGAAGTGGACACCCCGGAACTTCGGGGGACGCCGGGCGAACTGAATCGCATAGCCGAGTCTGATGGTGCGGATGATCCAGCGAGACGGGCTGGGGAGCGCTAGCCAGGTCCCCAGAGACCGAGCAAGCGGGATCATCGGCACCACGGACGTACCCGGAGCGGGGCAGCGCAGCGGAACGCAGGGGCCCCAGGACGACATGGGAGTGGTCCGTGCAGGGGTCTGGGTCTGACACACGACCTGCATCCGCTGAGGGGACGGGCGAGCGTGGGGAGGCACTTTGAGTGCGTCCGCACAACCGACGCCCCCTGTTGGCGAGGAGAGAGGTGTCTGAGGGGTACGAGGCATGGTAGCGTCGCATACCGCCAGACGCGCTCTCTTGGCACCCAGAGATGTTGGAAACTGATCTTTTATTGAAAATTTGGGTGCCACTGGCACTGGGGCCAGTGGCGGAACAGAAAGAAAAATGGGGTTCCCCCGGCCCTCCACCGGGGGAAGGAGTGGTGCTGCAGCCATCTCCTGAAGAGCAGTTTCCTCCATCTCTGGGCGGCCCGTCTCAGGGTCTCTTCCGACGGCACTTGCCACCTGGCTTGGCAGCGGCCTTAGCGGGCTGGACGTTCTTCCCGCGACCGGCTCCACGCCCACGGCCGGTGGAAGGCTGCTGCTGGGCTGGGGCGGGAGCGGGGGCGGCCGCAGGAGGACGTCCTCGGCGACGGGCAGGCGGAGGTGCTGCAGCCGGCGGCTGGGTGGAGGCAGCAGCGGGCCGCCGGTGCAGGATGTGTTTGATGGCCTCCGTCTGCTTCTGGGCGGCCGAGAATTGCTGGGCGAAATTCTCGACCGCGTCGCCGAACAACCCGGCCGACGATATGGGGGAGTCCAGGAACCGGTTCTTGTCAGTCTCCCTCATGTCGGCCAGGTTGAGCCAGAGATGCCGTTCCTGGACCACTAAGGTGGACATCGCCTGACCCACGGAACGGGCGGTAACTTTCGTCGCCCGGAGGGCGAGGTCCGTCGCCGCCCGGAGCTCCCGGAGGAGCTCTGGGTCAGACCTACCCTCGTGCATGTCCATGAGTGCCTGGGCCTGGTGCACCTGGAGCAACGCCATGGCATGCAAGGCAGACGCGGCCTGTCCGCAGGACCTGTAGGCCTTCGCAGTCAGACTGGACGAAAACCTACAGGCTTTGGACGGGAGACGAGGATCACCACGCCACTCGGAGGCGGTCGCCGGACGCAGCTGCATCGCGACGGCGCGTTCGACCGGCGGGATCCTCTCGTAACCCTTGGCCTGTCCACCGTCAAGGGTAGTGAGGAGGGAGGAGCCTCCAGGTCTGTTTCTGGCACTTAAGGGTGTCGTCCACGACCTGGAAAGCTCCTCATGCACCTCCGGGAAGAATGGCACTGGGGCGGGACGCTGAGAACCAGCGCGACCCCCCCCCAGGAACCAATCATCCAACCTAGAAGGCTCGGGACGTGGTGGAGGGTTCCACACAAGCCCGACCTTTTCGGCGGCCCGGTAAAAGCATAGCCGTCAACTCAGGGTCCGACTCAGCCGTTGCCACTCTCCCAGAGGGAGGCAGTACAGCTGAATCCTCATCCTCTGAGGACTGGAACTCCCCCTCCGATGCTGCGATCGACATCTGCTCGTCCGCGGGCGCTCCGAAAGAGATGACTGGGCGCCCGTGGGCGGGACCAGCGATCTCTTCCGGTGGCGCCACCGGCAGCGGTGCTTGCGAGGGTTCAGGGACCTGCGTAGGGACACTAGGCGGGTTTGTCCTGAACGTAATCCTCAGGTCACCCCGGTCATCCGTCGAAGTAGGTCTATCCTGGTTAGGGATAGCCCTAGATCGAGGTATGGGGAGGGGGACTCCGCCTTCCCGGAGGTAGGTGAGTCTCGACCTAAGCACCGCAATAGTCATGTTCCAGTGAGAACACGAGCTATTCACAAACGCTGCCTCAGCGTGCTGTAAGCCCAGGCACGTGATGCAGTGAGTGTGGCCGTCAGCGGGCGAGAGGGAACGACCGCATCCAGAAACGCACGGGTGGAATGACATCTTGAAAAAGACGCAGTGTCACACCCGTTTTGCTCTTTTTGTGAGGAAACGCTCTTTTAAGAGAGTGCTGAAGCACCCAGGGAAACCGCGGCAACACACAGGGAATAGTGCAGCCTGTGTTTGCACTCAATTGGGAAACGCCCACCGAAACCAACAGGTTTGCTGTGATAACAGCAGTTGTTTCACTTGCAGCTGAGTTCGCGGTCCCGCTGGAGAATGCCGTCACACCAACACAACGTTCCTCTTCCTCTCTTAGAATTCTCTTGAATCGCTGAATGAATCAGGAAACAGTCTGCTTACTTCAAACGCCGTTCGGCTCGGAAGTGAATGACGTCAGTGCGTTGCTCTCGCTTCCTGTTTATACCCGTGGCGCGGGGCGGAGCGCGAGATGCAAATCTCACACGCCAATTGTTCATTGGCCTGTTCTTAAGTTCTCGAAGCTGATAGGGGCTCTCTGAAGTGATCCCAATTCGTCGGTAATTACCGACGTACGTCGTAGTGACCGACTGAAAGGGAACTAACTTACTATACGTACACACTCATTGACTTCCCTTCTGATTCCAATTACTAGTCAAAAATTTCACAAGAATTCCAAGTTTTTTATTTTGTTTTATTTTTTTGTACATGTTCTGGCTGTACAGAAGTCCACATTTGACCTACTGAACATATTTTTGGCCCAAGAGTCCTTAAACACAAACTTACTATACACTCTCATTGACTTCCCTTCTGATTCCAATTACTAGCTAAAAATTCCACAAATGTTTCTTTATTTTGTTAAATTTTTTTATACATGTTATGGATGTACAGAAGTCCATATTTGACCCACTGAACATGTTTTTGGCCCAAGAGTACTTAAACACTAACTTACTATACATGCTCATTGACCTCTTCTGATTGCCATTACTAGCCAAAAGTTCCACTAAAGGTTTCAATTTTTTTTTGTCTTTTACAATATGGCTGTACAGAAGTCCATATTTGACCTACTGAACATGTTTTTGGCCCAAGAGAACTTAAACACTAACTTACTATACATGCTCATTGACCTCTTCTGATTGCCATTACTAGCAAAAAGTTCCACAAAAGGTTTAAAAAAATAAAATAATAATAATTTGTTTTATACAAGTTATGGCTGTACAGAAGTCCACATTTGACCTACTGAACATATTTTTGGCCCAAGACTCCTTAAACACTAACTTACTATACACACTCATTGACTTCCCTTCTGATTCCAATTACTAGCCAAAAATTCCACAAAAATTTCTTTATTTTGTTTTATTTTTTTATACATGTTATGGCTGTACAGAAGTCCATATTTGACCTACTGAACATGTTTTTGGCCCAAGAGTACTTAAACACTAACTTACTATACCTGCTCATTGACCTCTTCTGATTGTTATTACTAGACAAAAGTTCCACAAAAGTTTTTCAAATGTTTTTTGTCTTTCACATTATGGCTGTACAGATGTCCATATTTGACCTACTGGACATATTTTTGGCCCAAGAGTCCTTAAAATCTAACTTACTATACACACTCATTGACTTCCGTTCTGATTGCCATTACTATCCAAAAGTTCCACAAAAGGTTTAAAAAAATAAAATAATAATAATTTGTTTTATACATGTTATGGCTGTACAGAAGTCCATATTTGACCTACTGAACATGTTTTTGGCCCAAGTGTACTTAAACATTAACTTACTATACATGCTCATCGACTTCTCTTCTGATTGCCATTACTAGCAAAAAGTTCCACAAGAGGTTTAAAAAAATAAAATAATAATAATTTGTTTTATTCAAATTATGGCTGTACAGAAGTCCATATTTGACCTACTGAACGTGTTTTTGCCCCAAGAGTCCTTAAACACTAACTTACTATACACACTCATTGACTTCCCTTCTGATTCCAATTACTAGCCAAAAATTCCACAAATTTTTTTAAAATGTTTTTTGTCTTTCACATTATGGCTGTACAGAAGTCCATATTTGACCTACTGGACATATTTTTGGCCCAAGAGTCCTTAAAAACTAACTTACTATACACACTCATTGACTTCCCTTCTGATTGCCATTACTATCCAAAAGTTCCACAAAAGGTTTCAAATTTTTTTTGTCTTTTACATTATGGATGTACAGAAGTCCATATTTGACCTACTGAACATATTTTTGGCCTAAGAGTCCTTAAAAACGTCTCGGTTACGTATGTAACCCTCGTTCCCTGAAGGAGGGAACGGAGACGTACGTCGGAACTGACCGACGAATTGGGATCTATTTTCAGAGACCAATCTACTTCGAGTGTATAGAAACGAGCCAATAAACATTGGCATGCGGTTCACGCACCGCCCCGCAGCGCGGGTATAAAACACGGACGTGAACAACGCATACCGCTTTTACAACTGAGGAGCCGAGATGTGACTCGGGCCTGCAGCTGAAGCACAGCACCTGGCGACGGGACGTACGTCTCCGTTCCCTCCTTCAGGGAACGAGGGTTACATACGTAACCGAGACGTTCCCTTTCAGTCGGTCACGTTCGACGTACGTCGGAACTGACCGACGAATTGGGATCCCTACAAAAACGCCAGGGTGCTGGCCCTTCCAGCGCCCTGCTCAAGCTCACTGGGTGCTCCTAGTTGGAGCAGCTGACAGGGCTTAAGCAGGGAGGTCCGACACTGCTGTTTCTGCAAGACCCACTCAGCGTGACTATTGGATAACGCTGGGAAAGCGTGCCCGTCTTGAGAGATGGTACGCTGCGGAGCCACGTCCGGAGGAGGAGGGTGGAAAATACTCATACGGACTAACCTATCTGGGTAGTAACAACATATGGCAGTCTCTGGGGTGGTTCCAACCTGGTTCCAGGGGGGAAAGAACACCGCCAGAGACGACAGAGCGGGCTCTGTCAAGGGAAAGACACGGGGCTAGCCGAGTAGGGTAGCAGGTACCGTGGAAATACACATATGGGGTCACCGTGAGGGAACCGCTACATATGGACCCAGCCTAACACACACGTTCCACAAGCATACGGGTGCAGGCCTGGTGTCAGACGGCCGCCACGTCTTGACACCGAAGGGGTGACGGAGGAGCTCGACAGGGTTCACCATTTCTGGGGAACACAACTGGAGAAAAAATAACGCACGTATCCGGCCATAGGCGGGAGTGGCGTAGCAAGCCGACACAGGAACGGGCACTTCGCGTTTACCGGCCGTTGGAGGCGAGTACACGGGAAGAAACCGGCTCCACACGGAGGCTATAGAATCTAGCGAACGTGTTAGGTGTCGCCCAGCCCGCAGCTCTACAGATGTCTGTCAGCGAGGCACCTTGAGCCAGCGCCCAGGAGGAGGCAACACTCCTTGTGGAGTGCGCTCGCAACCCGAACGGGCAAGGCACGTCTTGCGATTGGTACGCTAAGACGATAGCATCCACTATCCAGTGGGCTAACCTCTGCTTGGAGACAGCCTTTCCCTTCTGCTGGCCTCCATAACAGACGAAGAGCTGCTCTGAGGTCCTAAAGCTTTGTGTCCGGTCAACGTAAGCGCGAAGAGCGCGGACGGGACATAACAAAGCCAGGGCTGGGTCTGCCTCCTCCGAGGGCAGCGCTTGCAGGTTCACCACCTGGTCCCGAAAGGGAGTGGTAGGAACCTTGGGCACGTAACCGGGCCGGGGTCTCAGGATGACGTGAGAGTTACCGGGCCCGAATTCTAGGCACGATTCGTTGACTGAAAGCGCATGCAGGTCCCCCACCCTCTTGATTGAGGCCAATGCAGTCAGGAGTACCGTCTTCATAGACAGGATTTTTAACTCAACGGACTGCAAAGGCTCAAAAGGAGGGCCCTGAAGTGCTCAGAGCACCAGGGCTAGGTCCCAAGAGGGTAGCGAGATAGAACGAGGAGGATTTAGTCTCCTCGCACCCCTGAGGAACCTGACGATTAAGTCGTGCTTCCCTAAGGATTTACCTTCCACTACATCGTGATACGCCGCTATTGCTGCGACGTACACTTTCAGGGTGGAGGGAGACAGCCTTTGCTCCAACCCATCTTGTAGGAAAGAAAGCACAACATTAATCGAACACTTCCGGGGGTCTTCGCGGCGAGAAGAACACCAGTCAACGAACAGGTTCCACTTCAGGGCATAGAGGCGCCTTGTAGAGGGGGCTCTAGCTGAAGTGATGGTGTCTACCACTGCCTGTGGCAGGCCACCTAGAACCTCCGCGTCCCGTCCAGGGACCAGACATGGAGTTTCCAGAGGTCTGGACGCGGGTGCCATAGAGTGCCCCCTCCCTGAGAAAGAAGGTCCTTCCTCAGGGGAATCGGCCAGGGTGGGGCTGTCGCGAGGAGAGTAAGTTCGGAGAACCAGGTCCGGTTGGGCCAGTAGGGCGCAACTAGCAAGACCTGCTCCTCGTCCTCCCTGACCTTGCACAGAGTCTGTGCTAGAAGGCTCACTGGGGGAAACGCATATTTGCGTAGGTCCCGGGGCCAGCTGTGCGCCAGTGCATCTGTGACGAGGGTACCCCCGTTCAGGGAATAGTACCACTGGCAATGGGACGAGTCCGGAGTGGCAAACAGGTCTACCTGTGCGGCTCCGAAAAGGTCCCATATCAGCTGGACGCTCCGGGGGTGGAGACGCCACTCTCCCGGAAGTGGACACTGACGAGAGAGCTTGTCGGCTGTCTGGTTCAGCGCACCAGGGATGTGAATGGCACGAAGCGACCTCAGATGCTTCTGACTCCACAGGAGGAGGTGGCGGGCGAGTTGGAGCATGCGACGGGAGCGCAGACCACCCTGACGGTTGATGTACGCAACGGCCGCAGTGCTGTCCGTGCGGACCAGTACGTGTTTGTGCTGAAGCAGCTTCTTGAAGCGACTTAGCGCAAGACGTACCGCCATTAACTCCAGGCAATTGATATGCCAATGCAGCTGGGGCCCCGTCCACAGACCCGAGACTGCATGCCCGTTGTACATGGCCCCCCAACCCGTGGCTGAGGCATCTGTGAATACCACAACATGCCTGGACACCTGTCTCAAGGGCACTCCGGCCCGTAAGAACGAGGGGTCCGACCAAGGATTGAAGGTTTGGCGACAGTACGGGGTAACTGGGACCCGATACTGGCCGCTCTGCCACGCCCACCTCGGGACTCGGTCGTGTAGCCAGCGCTGAAGCGGTCTCATATGAAGCAATCCGAGCGGCGTTACCGCGGCTGCAGATGCCATATGCCCCAGGAGCCTCTGAAAGAATTTCAGTGGGACCGCCGTCCTGCTCTTGAATGTATTCAAGCAGTTCAACACTGACTGGACTCGTTCCTCTGTGAGGCGCGCAGTCCGATTGACCGAATCCAGCTCCATGCCGAGATAAGAGATCCTCTGCGTGGGACAGAGTTTGCTCTTCTCTCGGTTGACCCGAAGGCCCAACAGGCTGAGGTGACGGAGCACCAGGTCCCTGTGTTCGCACAACTGTTCCCGAGACTGGGCGAGTATAAGCCAGTCGTCGAGATAGTTGAGAATGCGAACTCCGCGTTCTCGGAGTGGAACAATGGCTGCCTCCACGACTTTCGTAAAGACGCGGGGCGACAGGGACAGCCCGAAGGGCAAGACTTTGTACTGATATGCCTTCCCCTCGAACGCAAAGCGTAGGAACGGTCTGTGTCGAGGAAGGATAGAGACATGAAAGTACGCGTCCTTCAGGTCGATCGCTGCAAACCAATCTTGGGGACGGATGTATTCGAAGATGCGTTTCTGGGTTAACATTTTGAATGGAAGTCTGTGCAGGGCCCGATTCAAAATGCGCAGATCCAAGATTGGCCGTAACCCACCCCCTTTCTTGGGTACAATGAAGTAGGGGCTGTAGAACCCCGACCTCATATCGGCTGGAGGAACCGGCTCGACCGCGCCCTTCGCCAGTAGGACATCGATCTCCGCCCGCAATACATGGGCATCGCTGCTCCGCACTGAGGTGAACAGGATGCCCCTGTATTTGGGGGGCCGGTGCGCGAACTGAATCGCGTAACCGAGTCTGATGGTACGGATGAGCCAGCGAGACAGCCCCGGGAGCTCTAGCCAGGCTCCCAGAAACTGAGCAAGCGGGACCAACGGCACCACAGACGTACCCGGGGTGAGGCAGCGAGGTGGAATGTTCAGACCTGACTCGGACGGCCCGGAGGCGACCCGGAGAAGGGTCTGAACATTCCGAGGTGGGGCAGTGTGTGGGAGAGAAGGCCCGGGGGCGTCCTCTAGCCTCACACTGCCCCCTGGCGAGAAGAGGGGAAGACTGGAGTGGCAAGGCCCGGGGGCGTCGCGCACAACGATCTTGGCCCTCTTGGGGCCCAGGGACATAGGAAACTGCTCTTTTATTGACAATGTGGGTACCACTGAGCTCCGAGGAGCTAGTGGCAGAGATGTTATGTTGTTGTTGGCCCCCCGGTCCTCCTCCGGGGGGGGGGGGGGGGGGGGGGGAGTGCGGACACCATCTCCCTCCGAGCAGATCCATCCGTCCCTGGGCTGCCCGTCTCAGGGCCGCTTACCCTTACGTTTACCGGCAGACTTAGCGGGGCCCTGAGCGGGTTGGGCGGCCCCCCTTGCGTCCGGCGCCCTGCTTCCCGGGTGGAGGCTGCTGCTTGGGTTTAGCAGGGGCGGAGGCGGACGAAGGAGGACGCCCTCGGCGACGAGCAGGAGGAGGCGCTGGACCCGGCGGAGGGGTGAAGGCAGCAGCGGTCCGCCGGGGCAGGATGTTCTTGATCGCCTCCGTCTGCTTCTGGGCCACCGAGAACTGTTGGGCGAAGCTCTCGATGGCGTCGCCGAAGAGGCCGGCCTGACTGACAGGGGCGTCGAAGAACCGCACTTTGTCGGTTTCGCGCATATCAGCCAGGTTCAGCCACAGGTGGCGTTCCTGGACCACCATAGTGGACATCGCCCGACCCAGGGAGCGGGCAGCGACTTTCGTCGCCCGGAGGGCGAGGTCCGTCGCTGTCCGCAGTTCCTGCATGATCCCTGGGTCGGCACTACCCTCGTGCATCTCCTTGAGCGCTTTGGCCTGGTAGACCTGCAGGAGCGCCATGGCATGCAGCGATGATGCGGCTTCCCCGCAGGCAGCGTAAGACTTGCCCAGTAACCCGGACGAGAACTTACACGCCCAGGAGGGGAGACGCGGGGCATTCCGCCAGTCGACCGCGGCCCTGGGACACAGTTGCATCACCACGGCGCGCTCGTCCGGAGGTATCCCCACGTAACCCTTAGCCGCACCACCGTCGAGGGTAGTGAGGATGGAGGAGTCCGTTCGATCGATGGCGGGCGCTGTAGGGCGCCGACCACGACTTCGTGAGCTCCTGATGCACCTCCGGGAAGAATGGCACTGGGGCGGGGCGCTGAGAACCAGCACAGGCCGCCCCGAGATACCAATCATCCAACCGCGAGGGTTCGGGACACGGTGGAGGGTTCCACTCGAGCCCGACACTCGCGGCGGCCCGGGAGAGCATAGCCGTAAGTTCTGGATCCGGCTCGGACAACGCTGCCACACCCGAAGGGGGCAACGCAGCCGGGTCGTCATCTCCAGAACCCATTAGCTCATCCTCCGATGCAGCCAGCGAAATCATATCCTCAGCCGGAGCCCCAAAGGAAACGGCCGGCCCCCCGTGGGAAGAACCAGCGCGCTCCTCCGAAAGCTCCACCGGCGCAGCGGAGGGTGGGAGGGGCCCAAGGGGTTTTTGGCCCGTCGGGGAAGCCCTGACCGTCACCCTCAGATCTCCACCAAAGGCATCCGCCAAAGTAGCAGCCCTCTGCTTTGCAGCGGGAGGACCACTAGATCGGGAGATGCGCATTGGGACTCCACCCCGTTTGAGGTATTCGAGCCTAGATCTAAGCACTGCGATGGTCATGTTCCCGCAATGGGAACATGAGTCATTCACGAACGCTGCCTCAGCGTGTTGAACGCCCAAACACGTGAGACAACGATCATGACCGTCAACTGGGGACAGAAAACGACGGCATCCAGAAACACACGGTTTGAATGACATCTTGAAAAAGACGCAGGGTCAAACCGTGTATTTTGCTCTTTTGTGAATGGAAAAATGCTCTTTTATAGTGCTGAAGCACTCAGGGAGATGGCCGCGGCTCCCCGCGGTCCGATAGTGCAAGCCCGCGGGTGAGCACTCAAAGGAAACGCCCAACGAACCAACACCGGAAGTCTTTTGCGGCCACTCGCTGACTCGCGCCGTCACGCCAACACCAGGAAGAGCACTCTCCAGACTCGTTCTCTCGAACACTCTCGGCAGAAACAGTCTTGTGCAGGTAAGCAGCAAAACCATCGGCTCCGAAGTTGAAAGCGGTATGCGTTGTTCACGTCCGTGTTTTATACCCGCGCTGCGGGGCGGTGCGTGAACCGCATGCCAATGTTTATTGGCTCGTTTCTATACACTCGAAGTAGATTGGTCTCTGAAAATAGATCCCAATTCGTCGGTCAGTTCCGACGTACGTCGAACGTGACCGACTGAAAGGGAACTAACTTACTATACACACTCATTGACTTCCCTTCTGATTCCAATTACTAGTCAAACATTTCACAAGAATTCCAAGTTTTTTATTTTGTTTTATTTTTTTGTACATGTTCTGGCTGTACAGAAGTCCACATTTGACCTACTGAACATATTTTTGGCCCAAGAGTCCTTAAACACAAACTTACTATACACTCTCATTGACTTCCCTTCTGATTCCAATTACTAGCCAAAAATTCCACAAATGTTTCTTTATTTTGTTTTATTTTTTTTATACATGTTATGGCTGTACAGAAGTCCATATTTGACCCACTGAACATGTTTTTGGCCCAAGAGTACTTAAACACTAGCTTACTATACATGCTCATTGACCTCTTCTGATTGCCATTACTAGCCAAAAGTTCCACTAAAGGATTCAAATTTTTTTTGTCTTTTACAATATGGCTGTACAGAAGTCCATATTTGACCTGCTGAACATGTTTTTTGGCCCAAGAGTACTTAAACACTAACTTACTATACATGCTCATTGACCTCTTCTGATTGCCATTACTAGCAAAAAGTTCCACAAAAGGTTTAAAAAAATAAAATAATAATAATTTGTTTTATACAAGTTATGGCTGTACAGAAGTCCACATTTGACCTACTGAACATATTTTTGGCCCAAGAGTCCTTAAACACTAACTTACTATACACACTCATTGACTTCCCTTCTGATTCCAATTACTAGCCAAAAATGCCACAAAAGTTTCTTTATTTTGTTTTATTTTTTTTTATACATGTTATGGCTGTACAGAAGTCCATATTTGACCTACTGAACATGTTTTTGGCCCAAGAGTACTTAAACACTAACTTACTATACTTGCTCATTGACCTCTTCTGATTGCTATTACTAGACAAAAGTTCCACAAAAGTTTTTAAAATGTTTTTTGTCTTTCACATAATGGCTGTACAGAAGACCATATTTGACCTACTGGACATATTTTTGGCCCAAGAGTCCTTAAAAACTAACTTACTATACACACTCATTGACTTCCCTTCTGATTCCAATTACTAGTCAAACATTTCACAAGAATTCCAAGTTTAAAAAAATTTTTTTTTTTATACATGTTCTGGCTGTACAGAAGTCCATATTTGACCTACTGAACATGTTTTTTTACGGTGGCCCAGTAGTGCACAACACAACGAAATCAAGCCACAACACAACGAAATCAAGCCACAACACAACGAAAAATCCACAACACAACGAAATCAAGCCACAACACAACAAAATCAAGCCACAACACAACGAAATCAAGCCACAACACAACGAAATCAAGCCACAACACAACGAAAAATCCACAACACAACGAAATCAAGCCACAACACAAATAAATCAAGCCACAACACAACGAAATCAAGCCACAACACAACGAAAAATCCACAACACAACGAAATCAAGCCACAACACAACAAAATCAATCCACAACACAACGAAAAATCCACAACACAACGAAATCAAGCCACAACACAACAAAATCAATCCACAACACAACGAAATCAAGCCACAACACAACGAAATCAAGCCACAACACAACGAAATCAATCCACAACACAACGAAATCAAGCCACAACACAACGAAAATGCTCCCGACCACTAGGGGACTCTCAGAGTGCGGTAAAGTTAGTTTTCCTTGCATTGTTCTATAGATTCGCCAATCTTACAAATATTTAAACACTATGATCAGTTTTAAGTGTGCATTTGTATATCGACATGAAATATAAATTCAAAATCACCTACGTGCATTATAGCTGCATATTTATGCTCGAGAACGCTTTGACTCGCTGCCACGGCGCTAAGGGAACATCTTCCAATTCCACCAAGTTGAAACATATAATTTGTATGAATTAATTAACTTTTTTTTATTTTCAAATTCCAATGTTGTGTTGTGCATTATTAAGTCACCAATACAATCAAGCTGTGGAATTTTAACATGTCTGTTTTTAAATGTTAAAAGCAAATTTAATTCATACAAATTATACGTTTCAACCAATTGGTGGAATTGACAGACGTTCTTGAGCATAAATATGCAGCTATAATACATGTAGGTGATTTTAAATCAATATTTCATATCGATAAACAATGGTTAGCCTACATACTGTTAAAACTAATTGTGGTATTGATTTCTTTGTAAGATTGCAGACTCTATAGAACATTGGCAACTTTACCGTGCTCCGAGTGCCCCCGAGTGGTTGGGCGCATTTCCGTTGTGATGTGGCTTGATTTATTTGTGTTGTGGCTTGATTTATTTGTGTTGTGGCTTTTTCGTTGTGTTGTGGCTTGTTTCCGTTGTGTTGTGGCTTGATTTTGTTGTTGTGGCTTGATTTATTTGTGTTGTGGCTTTTTCGTTGTGTTGTGGCTTGATTTCGTTGTGTTGTGGCTTGATTTATTTGTGTTGTGGCTTTTTCGTTGTGTTGTGGCTTGATTTCATTGTGTTGTGTCTTGATTTCGTTGTGTTGTGGCTTGATTTCGTTGTGTTGTGGCTTGATTTCGTTGTGTTGTGGCTTGATTTATTTGTGTTGTGGCTTTTTCGTTGTGTTGTGGCTTGATTTCGTTGTGTTGTGGCTTGATTTTGTTGTGTTGTGGATTGATTTATTTGTGTTGTGGCTTTTTCGTTGTGTTGTGGCTTGATTTCGTTGTGTTGTGGCTTGATTTATTTGTGTTATGGCTTTTTCGTTGTGTTGTGGCTTGTTTCCGTTGTGTTGTGGCTTGATTTATTTGTGTTGTGGCTTGTTTTCGTTGTGTTGTGGCTTGATTTATTTGTGTTTTGGCTTTTTCGTTGTGTTGTGGCTTTTTCGGTGTGTTGTGGCTTGATTTATTTGTGTTGTGGCTTGTTTTCGTTGTGTTGTGGCTTGATTTATTTGTGTTGTGGCTTTTTCGTTGTGTTGTGGCTTGATTTATTTGTGTTGTGGCTTTTTCGTTGTGTTGTGGCTTGATTTATTTGTGTTGTGGCTTTTTCGTTGTGTTGTGGCTTGATTTATTTGTGTTGTGGCTTGATTTATTTGTGTTGTGGCTTGATTTATTTGTGTTGTTGCTTTTTCGTTGTGTTGTGGCTTGATTTATTTGTGTTGTGGCTTGATTTATTTGTGTTGTGGCTTGATTTATTTGTGTTGTTGCTTGTTTTCGTTGTGAACTTATGTTTGCTTTTTATATTTCGTTGTGTTGTGCACTACTGGGCCACCGTAGGACACGTTGTTGCACAACTTGCAAAAGTCTGTAAAAGTAAAAAAAATAAAACGTCACGTGATATAAAACATATAAAAGGGAAATATATTTCACATTTATTTAAGTGAAGAACCTGGGGCCTGTTTCAGTAAGGAGGTTCAACCAACTCTGAGTTTAAACCTGAACTCTGAGTTGACTTACTCTGAGATGGGAAACTCTGAGTTTTGGGTTTCAGAGCAGCTGAATTGAGGTAGTTCAATCAACTCTGAGTAACTGACTCTGAGTTAAGCTCATGCACTCCAACTATGAAAAGCCACGATCAATGGAGCTCCGAAATTACGATTCACCATGGCAACAGCACCCAACAAAAAGACGTTTGCATACTTCCGGGTCAATACACAAGTTTAATTCTTATTTATCTTAATTAAGTTTAATTTTCATGGTATCCAAAAGGCAAACAAAGAATGTGGCAGCAGCTAAAAAAATTAATAAAAAAAACATAATTCAATCAGGTAAAGCTTTAAGCATAAAATGTTCATGGGTGTTGGTTTAATGACTTTACAAACATTTGACATATTAAATAAATATCATTCAGTGTCCAATGTGCAGCAGCTTTTCCCACATAGACCCTTTTCACAGACTGTGATGACGCGTTTTAATGGTCATCAATATCGTAAATCCTGCAACGTTTTTTGTATTTTTTATGTATGTACATTTATAACACTAATACTTTGTATTATATTACTTTTGCATCATATTACAAAAATCAAGTTACCGCTGCTGTGAGAGTGTTTCTAATACAGCGTCTATGGGAGTGATAGTTAAAATTAACATCTTTCTCTCTTTTCACTGCAGTTATCAATCTTACTTACATTTTTCCATCTTTTTGAAAGTTGTGAAATCACTATTGTGGAGTTTTTCTTTTGCTATCTGAGCAAATGGAGACATAAAAATATATATTTATTGTATTCTCTCATTCACCGCTATAAGAGTTAACCCAACTGTGACGACTTCAGCTTCGGAAACCCAGAAATGTGAAAAGGGTCTATGCTCTTTCACATAATGAAATGTTCTCTGATCCCACCTGTTAAATTTATTAATCAGGGTAATGACATTAACATTTGACTTCTACTCAGGCCAGCCAAACACCAGCACCACTGACAGATGAAGAGGAGATGGAGGAAGAATATTAACACCCAACAGGAAAGTATTTGTAGGAAATAAAGATGACTATAAAAATTTAAATAAATGTATTTAACAGCTGTGGTGGTGGTTATGGCATATATCTCATACTACCATCTGGCAGCATCCTTCCATTCCATACAGTAATCCGTTTTCAGAAAGTGTGATGATGGGTATATGAGTGTCATCAATGCATCCAACCACTGGAAATCCTAAAGGAAATTCGAATTATTAGGGATACTTCTAGAGGATTATCAAGTGAACGTCAGGATCCTGTATAAAAGGACATGCCATTTTTGTCACTTTGACAGTGTCCTCATGATGAAAATATGAGCAATGAATGAATTCCTGCAAAGAATGCTTTTCTTACTTTGTATTTTTGTTAAGTAGCAGATAATTTAGTAAACTTTGCTTACTTTAGATTTAGATTAAATTTATATATTTTTTTATAATTATACTTGAAATACGACCAAAATACTCAGTAAGAAAAGCATTTGTGGCGTTTGAATGAATGAATAAAGTATTTAAACACTGCTGGTGCTTTAAAAAGGGGGAGGAGAATGAAAGAAACGTCTAAGGTTACGTTTGTAACCTCTGTTCCCTGAGAACAGGGAACGAGCGCTGCGTCTAGCTGACGCTATGGGGAACGCCCTCGGCGTGACTGGTGTCTGAAGCTACTATCGAATCATGGCAAAGTCTTTGACCGACGTCAGCCCATGACGTCATCATCGTGCGACCCGGAAGTATAAAAGGGCGCCATGCCAACACATACACATCTTCTCGTTTGAAGGGACTGTATGGCAGATAGGCCCTGAAGCATGGCAACGCGACGCAGTGCTCGTTCCCTGTTCTCAGGGAACAAAGGTTACATACGTAACCTTAGACGTTCCCTTTCGAAAGGGAACTCTCGCTGCGTCTAGCTGACGCTATGGGGAACGATATACCAACGCCGCCATGCTGAGGGGAGTGTCTGCCCATTGGCAGTGACAACTGTCAACACAAGTAATTCATAGAAAAACCTGAGCGATTCCCCCTCAGGTCACTGGGCTGACAGTGACAGCACTCCCTACGGTCATAGCCCAAGCTATGCAACTAAACGGAACCCTAACGCACTGCGTGGGGTTCCATCCAGACAGCTCGAAGGCCCGGGACCACTACTTCCACCGAAGGGGTCCCTTTAAGGGAATGTGGCTAGGGGACCCGAAGGAACCCCAGCCAGTCACTACTCGGGAAACCAGTTCTCCCGAGTGCCACCAGGGAGGCCTGACCTGGTGCCCTAAGTGTTATGGACACTTCGGTTTAGCCAACCCTGTCTGTTCAAAACAGAGCCTCTGGATGGTGCCCAGGGGGCATCCAAGCTAAGGGACTGAAACACTGGCAGTCCTACTTAGCCCGGAACTCAGAGACGGGTTATCCAAGAGAGCAATACTCAGCGTAGTGCTTTTCAACCCTTGCTATCGAGGGGAGTCTGCCTGCTCAAATCAAGGATCTACCAGGTGCTTGTGTTTCAAAGCAGTAGGGAGGCCGAAAGGGCCTAATGACTGATCTAACAGAGAGACCTCATGAGAGGCCTACGACCGTCTGACCAGGCTCAGGCGGCTGAGCACTCATAGACGACCCTCATTGAGGGGAGCAGCTGAGCCTGCCTGGCGAGTAACCTCCAGCTGTAGGCCCAACTACCACAAGTTCTCACAGAGAACTGGTAATCAAAGTACCTAGCTCAGGAACTTCACCTTCAAGGAGGCCCTGTGGGCCTACTACTTGATAGTGGGTATTCCAGGGAGGCCTATAGAGGCCTTCTACCTAACCGCAAGCCATGCTGGAAACCCAAGCATCCTGGCTCGGGACTCCGTCCTCAGGGAGGCCTAGTGAGGCCTACTACCTGACAGCAATACCGCCAATTTTCAGAGCGTTCAAGCTCACTTCCAGGGAGGCCTAGGGAGGCCTACCACCTGCCAGCGAAGCATGGTCCTGCTGAGGTTACCCTTGTTTTCTCAAGGAGGCCTAATGGAGGCCTACTACTTGACAGTCAAGCTACGCAGGCTAGTCGGGCATCCTGTTTAAGGAACCCGTCCTCAAGGGAGGCCTATTAAGGCCTACTACCTGATAACCAGCCTTTAGGGAGGCCTGGAGAGGCCTGCTACCTGTTTGCAATTCGTGCTAACTGTTTCAAATGACTGGGTCCCAGGAACGACTTAGGGAGGCCTGATGGGGCCTACTACCTTGTTCGAGTGACCACAATCTGGGAGCTCACCCTCCGGGAGACCTATTGAGGCCTACTACTCGACAGTCAAGCTACGCAGGCTATTCGAGCATCCTGATTTAAGGAACTCGCCCTCAAGGGAGGCCTATTGAGGCCTACTACCTGATAAAATGAGAGGAGGCCCATCTTCTGATAACCATACGCGGTGGCCTATCTGGCGCCATCTTGACCAACCAGGGAAAGCCAACACACGCTCACATACACAGCCCAGAGACTGGTGCTGTGTTAAGCCTAACTAAGCAGGGGAAAGACAGTTCTCTCTGATGAATACCCAACTCTATACAGGAACCTGGGGTCTGTAAGAAATACATATTTTTAGTGTAACACAAAAAAAAAAGACCACTCTCACCTGCGGCATGCTGAGCGAAGACTCATTGTGCAGTTCTCACCACCATGTTCTACCGCCCTTGAATGCCTGAAAGGGGCGTTCTCACTGAGCAAGTCCGGGCGGGCCATCAGAACATAGTTCTACTATCATGGGCCCGCCTCAGGCCTGATGTAAGAAGCGCCTGGGTAAAAAATCATAAAAAGACATTTAAAAAGGAAAAAGGAGAGGGCTAGGATGTAACCGCCGTCAAGGGAAGTGATCCATCACCAACGCCCTCTTTGAGAGCGTTTGTCCTGGATCACCTCCCTCAGATCCTTTTCCCCCCCCGGGAATCCCGTCTCCTCTGTGCCCCGCCCCTCCATGGAGGGGGGGGGGGGGGGGGTGCACGAGAGGAGACGCTAGCCCTCTGGTCCTGCCTACGGTGCCGAAAAGTTCAGTAGGCGAAACCGGCGAATCGAGGAGAAAGCCCTTCTCTTTCTCCCCGATATCAGCCATGCTCAGCCACAGATGTCTCTCCGTGACCACCATAGCCGCCATAGAGCGGCCGATAGCAGCAGCAGTCTGCTTGGTGGCCCGGAGAAAAAGATCTGTGGTGCGGCGCAGCTCAGCAACCGCCTCAGGGGACAGCCCGGCCCCCTGGTCGAGATCCTCCAGCAGGTCCGCCTGGTACGCCTGAAACACCGCCATGGTGTGAAAAGCAGCACCAGCCTGACCTGCTGCCGTGTATGCCCCTGCCATTAAAGC
Source organism: Gobio occitaniae (assembly GCA_033150135.1). Lineage (NCBI taxonomy): Eukaryota > Metazoa > Chordata > Actinopteri > Cypriniformes > Gobionidae > Gobio > Gobio occitaniae. Next base: position 134,927 of record JARQWZ010000154.1, read on the forward strand.
ACAACGTGATTTAGAGAGGCAGAGTTTGAGCTCTCAGTGTTGATGCCCACGAAATGCGAGAAAAGTTCGCAAACTTTCCTCGCCAGTCGGTAGCCTCAACACATATCCATATTCCCCTATCCCCTCGACATCAGCAAAGTTAAAACGCTGATGTTGATGAATATTGGGTCGAATATGGATTCTTCCATGCCCTCTCGATCTCTGTAAGAAGATCAAGAAGGAATGGAAGGCTCATCTGAGCTGATGGTTTATGGCCAAGGAGAAATCGATCGTGCAATCTATCACGAGCGATCTCTCCTCTAACGCGCCAACATGGCAGCCGCAGCCTGCCTGCAGTACGTTCCATAACATTCATCAGCTCAGCATACACGGTCAAGGTGGCTGAGAGGATTCATACCACTCTCACCAGCCATCCCTGGTGCATCCCTTGCTGTTTAGTCTCGTTAGCCGCCAGATCATCGCGACGATCGGCGAGCTGCATCTGAGAACCCATGATGTATGCCAACGCTCAGCCTCAGCTTGAGCGGGACAGCATCATCCAGTCCCAGATGCCAAACTCTCTTCCCTCAGGAAAAAAGCCAGACTAGAGTGGAGCGATCTCAGATTGAAAACCGCTCACACTCACACACAAACAACTTCAAATGAACTTGACTGTGCATGCTCTTGATCCCAGGCAGTAAATACACACTCGTGTGTATTTAATAATTGAATTTGTTTTACCTTAACTCGTATAGCAGTTCAAACAGACAGTCCCTGAAGACGAGAAAGATGTGTTTGTGTTGGCACGGCGCCCTTTTATACTTCCGGGTCGCACGATGATGACGTCATGGGCTGACGTCGGTCAAAGACTTTGCCGTGATTCGATAGTAGCTTCAGACACCAGTCACGCCGAGGGCGTTCCCCATAGCGTCAGTTAGACGCAGCGAGAGTTCCCTTTCGAAAGGGAATGTACAGTATTAAGTAATATTAAAATTCGATGTATATGACTTTGACAATAATGTAGCATCACTACAGCACGACTTGCGTACTGCTGACCGCCAGAAGCTTGTTATTTGAGTCTATAAAGTTTTAAATATGGATATTTTTCTTACACAAACGCACCACTTCGCTTCAGAAGGCCTTTATTAACCCCCCAGAGCCGTGTGGAGCAGTTATATGATGGATAGATGCACTTTTATAGACTAATGACCCTAATGACCCCAAAGCTTGGAAGAGCCAGGACATTTTTAATACAGTATAACTCTGATTATATCCGATTATATGTCGATCCCAAATGAGAGTGCCCGTGGTTCCCACCAGAGGGCACTCCATCCCGGACTGTCACTTCATCTGAGACTACGGCTGCGTCTGAAACCTGGGAAATACTGCCTCCGGAGGACACATTCCAAGGTAGGAAGGCATCTAGGCACGTCCGAATCTAATGTTAGCTTCACTTCCTGTCTCCTGCGATACCAGCATCTGATCGAGTTTTGAAGGCAGTCGATATGTATCCCTCGCTGCCTTTGATATCCCACAATCTGCCCGAAATCAGTTTCGCGAGATGCCTTCATGCACAAAATGCTGCCTGCAGAGTCATCGTCTGAGAAGGCAGCGAGGCAACGAGTCAGCTGCCTAGCCTATGTCTGTCATTCATTGCGAAGTCTTGTTTTGTTCACACAGCATTTCTGAGCGTTGTCTCTTGGTTTTGGATTTCTTGCCTGTTCCGTTTGTCTGATTGGACTGATTCCGTTATGACCTCTTGCCTGTTTGTTGACTACGAGTGTGGATTATCCATTAAAATAAAGCTGCATTTGGATCCTCAACCTCGTTTTAATCGGAGCAATACCTAACAAATATTGTACTCTCGACAATTGTTAAAATATTAACTGGTATACAAACGTTGAGTTTTTCATTCATTGTCACCGTAATTAACACATTATCATTGTTTGATTAGCTCATATGTAAGAGTTAGATAATGTTGTTTTACGCTTTGTTAACGTATTAAGTGTAAATAGTTCTCACTTTAGATTAGGTCTCTGAAAATCAGAAAATCAAAGGTCATTAATTAAGTGCTAAACCAACCTTTATTAGACATTAATTGCATTGGTATTAATTGTATTTTCTAAATTTGTGCTATGAATATAATTCACAAAAAGCAACTACATGCATAATTAACATGTTAAGTACAAATAAATTATTAAATGAATCATGATTAACCCTTTCACAAATAGAGGTCACTATACAGTGAACAGATTGTCAGAAATGCCAATCCATTCCTTCTATCCTAGGAGACTCTTGCTGGTAAAACTAATATATATATATATATATATTCACTTAAAAATGTAGGGTTAAAAATAACCCAACAAATAACCCAACTGTGGGTTGGTATAGCACCTTCCCAACTGTGGGTTATTTTAACCCAAATGCATTGGGTTAAAAAATAGTTGGGTTAAAAGTAACCCAACAGTTGATTTAACTTTTTATTTTTATTCATGTCATTATTTTAATAAATAAATTACACATTTTCAAATACAGATTGTTTATTTGTATAAAACAATACATATGTTTTAAAATATATATATTTTAAATGTCAAACTAAATATTGGGGAGTCTAGCATTTAATGTATACATTAAATTCAAAACACACACACATAATACATTCAAAACCTATTAAAAAAAGTACGAACAGCACATATTCAAAACCTACACAAAAATGTACATAGAGTAAACATACATAAAATGTGTACATACAACACAAATGAACACTAAATTTAAAACTACACAAAAGTGTACAGTAATATTAAATTCAAAACTATACAAATTTGGACAGAATACACAAATTCATAATATTAAAACCTTCCAGAAATAAACAACTTTATTAAAAAAATCTGCACTGTACACATTGATGTGTTGTAAATATACCTTAAGCAAAACAAATACAAATGATGATGATCAAAGTTCTTAATGAGGCAGCAATGTGTTGAAGGAACTCCTCTGGATATATTCAATGTTCGTATGCTGCAAAAACTCCCAAATGGGGGCAGAGTTCTTGGGATAGTTTGTCATAGATGTATAACAAATCTGAAACATACATCCAGTGCTTGAAATCAGGTCTTCTGTTCAACTGCCTCCACACTGAAAATGAGAAAACTTGCGCGTTCTCTTTGTCCCCATGCATCAGGTCATGTGGATCCTGGCTCGTCTCTGTTCAGCTAATGCCCCACGTTAGTTCAACCTTAAAAGAATAAATAAAGTTCAGTTGGCATGCAATGTGACAACATCAGCAGTGTTAATACGTACAAGTTACAATGAAGCAGTGCTGTACAGAATTAAAAACTGAGTATATTCTATCCCTTAACCATCATTTACAAAATATTAATTTCAATGCATGTTCCCGAGAGCACCGTGATGCATGCGTGTTGTGTTGATGAGAGAGCAAATGTTGTTGAGTCATGTTGTTTTCACACACTCGTGTTGCTTCATAAAACTGAGGCTAAACCACTTGAGTCACATGGATTACTTTAACGATGTCTGTTCTGGGCCGTGAAAGTGGTAGTTGCGGAGTCCGTCAATGGAGGGACCGAAATCTCTCAGATTTCTTTAAACGGATTTTCATTTGCGGTCCGAAGAACAACGAAAGTCTTACAGTTTTGGAACGACATGAGGGTAATTAATGGATAGTTCATCCAAAACGGAAAATTAGCCCATGATTTTCTCACCCTCAGGTCATCCTAGGTGTATATGACATTCTTCTTTAAGACGAACACAATCAGAGTAATATTAATAAATATCCTGGCTCTTCTAAGCTTTTATAATGGCAGTACAAAATTTGAAGCCCAAAAAGTGCATCCATCCATTCTAAAAGTGCTCCACACGGCTCCGGAGGATAATAAGAGCCCATTGAAGTGAATCAGTGGGTTTGTGTGAGAAAAAGATCCATATTTAACACGTTATAAATTAAAATATCTAGCTTCCAGTGGACCGCCTTCTGTATTCAACTTCTGAAAAAAGCGTGACGATAACGTCGGACGTAGCGCAAGCGTTCTGAACTGTGAGAGTTGTTACACTTTCTGTGTAAGTTGAATACAGAAGGCAGTCTGTCGGAAGTTAGTTATTTTAGACTACAACGTTTTGAATATGGATATTTTTCTTACAAAACCCCATCGGTTCGCTTCAGAAGGCCTTCATTAACCCCCGGAGCCGTGTGGAGCACTTTTATAATGGATGGATGCACTTTTTTGGTCTTTAAATTTTGTGCTGCTATTATAAAGCTTGGATTAGTCAGGACATTTATTAATATTACTCTGATTGTGTTCGTCTGAAAGAAGAATGTCATACACACCTAGGATGACTTGAGGGTGAGTAAATTATGGGATCATTTTTGGATGAACTATCCCTTTAATGACAGAATTTTAATTATGTGGGTGAACTAACCCATTAACAAGCAGAATCACTAAAGGAAAGAATAAATGATGCAGTATACTTTATCAAAGATAATTTGATAGTGTTGCTTTTACTTACAGGCTGAATTTCAGCATATGTTGGACACACCATTTTTTCCCAGTTGTGAGGTATGGCGATGATGGCAGGAAGGGTTTAAAGGCAATGTCTCAATGATCACCTTTTGAAAGACAAGTTTACAGAAAAAGAAAAAACTGTTTTTACCTATACTATGTGTGTAGACCTAATTTCATATGGACTTAGACAAAACTAGAGATGCCACAATTCTCAATATAATATTGAACCGTTCGGTGCGGCATTCACGGTTCAATACGCGCCTGTGAATTGCGTTTTTTTCGGTTCCGCATTTAATTAATTATTTTTCTACAAATTCTATAATTTGCCTCCATCCCAATACTGAACAACGTGACATACATTCACATCACACGTTAGTGGTAGAGTTATACTCACGGAACACTAGAGTTATTCACAATCACCAAAGTTCATTATTTGCATTATTTGTAGTAGTCGTCTTACTTCACTAATACTGTCAAATACACACAAGGTTAACATAAACACAGTCGGTTATGTCTAAAGTGAAAGTAGAATCGGTGTGTGTCTGTATATTAGATGCGTGCAGGTCTTAAATTGACAGAAACGCAGCCTATAGTGAACATGCTGTCCTTAAAGGGACAGTTCACCAATAAAATTATGTCATTATTTACTCACTCTAACATTGTTCCAAACCTGTATTTATTTCTCGATGACAGAATTTTCATTTTTGAGTGAAATATCCCTTTAATGTTAATACAACAACAAAAGACAAAGAGAAAATCACTCTCTGCTCTTGACTGAAAAACTAATACAGCAGCTTTAATAAGAATCAGTGTATATTCTATAGTGAAGTCTGTGTAGTGTTTTATTTTTACATTTATTCATTCAATTTCATACTTAAATGCTGCTGTACTACTCTGAGCTGCCACTGTAAATCTTTATATATATATATATTTTATATTATCCAATACACTAGGAATGTGTACAAGGGTTTTTTTAAAGTAAAGTTTTAAGTTTAAGTAAGGTTTTTCAATTCTTTTAAGAAAAATAAAGAAAGAGTATTGCAATAAAAAAATAGTCTTTTTTCTCCTTAACCTCTTGCTGTTCCTGTCGCCTAAGAATAGAGTAACAAAAAACTGATGTGACAAGCCATCAGAAGCGAACCGAACCGAAAACCGTGGTTAAAAACCGAGGTGTGTATTGAACCGTGGACTAACTGTAGTGTTGCATCCCTAGACACAACCAAACAATTTTTCCAAAATAAGACACGCCTTTCCTACAATGAAAATCATTGAACTGACCATTCCAGGATAGTCATGAAGTCTGGGATGTTCTCTACTCATTTCTTCAATAGTTTTGGTTCCAGATGATCTAATCCAGGCACTCCAGTTTGTTGAGGTGTTGTACGTCTCATGAACTCCTCGACTTGGCTGTGAGGGCTTCTTACATTCTTTTGCCATTCAGTCAGTCAGTCATCAGACAACTCATACTCTATTGAAATAAAACATACTGTATGAAAAAGAGGGAAGACAGCTGAAAAAATAAACAAACAAACAAACAAACATACATAAGTATGCAACATACAAACATACATACCTGGGCTGCATTTCCCGATAACGTTCTCTTATCGCGCTACGAAGACTCTAAAGGTATAACTTAACTAAAGGTATCCCATTTCTAGGCGTGTTCCCCGAACTAAACCTTAGGAGGTTGCTTAAGGTAAACCTTCTGAAGTGTGACGTTAGCAGGTGCTAATTAGTTTATCAATGGCTCAAAAATCGATTATTCACTCTATGCAGGGGCTGTTTAACTGCATTATGTGAGAAAGCGGTGTTCTTTATAATAGAAGCACTTCAGAAATAGTTGAAATTGCATTTATCAGGACTCGTGAGATCGTATAAATATAATCCAAATTGCAAACTAAATCCAACCGTGGATATTGTAAATAATTTTGAAATGATTGTGCGAACCCGCAACCTCTCATGCCCAAACATATCCTGCCATTTATATTATCATAATATATTTTGCCATAGCCTTCATTTACTCCACAAGCAAAGTTGATTGCCCACATCACATTATTGGTAAATCACTAATTTCTGTTATTGGATGACCTACTCAATAAAGGTGCAAACCGCGAAAGATAATCAACAGCTACAGCGGAGAAAAGAGAAAGAAAGAGAAGAACACCAGCAGCTGAATATCGGGGCTGAGCTCCGTCAGGTTTGTCTTGACAAAATCGGACCAACAAGATCTAAAATCTGCTGAATTCGCTGCCATGGCAGGCGTAATTAATTTTGAATTGTAGCTTTTGATATGGTAGCCAGGGGACTAAAGTTTTCACGGATGAAATAGTGCACATAGAAATGGCTCCGCGAACGGCGCCGTCTTTGATTTACAACTATTTGCTGTATCGCTGCCATAGTTTGACCAAAGTCCCCTATAACTTAAGAACGACGTAGTGTTAAGAAGGTTTCGGGAAATCCAGCCCTGGTTCTGTAGTAGCCCCAGCACTGCACATTTGGCCTATCTAATCTTATTTAATTTACCAGCTTGTTAGTAGAGAGACTCCAAAACCGGAAATGTGTGTCAGATAATGAAGACGTCCACATTGTGGGGAAAAACCACTGTCATCAAGCAGTGTAAACATTTCATCCACTCCTTCCTCTGCATTAGAATGACACAAGAAAAAAAGAAACATTTTCAGAAAAGTAGACTATAATAATCGAACAATTGTGTACAACTTATTTCAATAGCTTAAGCCGCGTTTCCACCGCAGGAACTTTCCCCCGGAACTAGGAACTTTGGGGGGGAACTCGGTGTGTTTCGACCGCAGGAACCAGGGTCTAAATGAAGTTCCGGGTAAATATTTCCCCCTCAAAACGGCCCTGCTTGCGAGGTGGTACTTTTTAAAAGTTCGCGAACTTTCGGGGGTGCGACTTTGGCGCTGAACATGCTGATTGGTTGAGCTCTCGCAGCATTTTTTTTTCCACCGCCATATTTACAAGTCTTTTGCGAGGTGGGTTCCGTGGGTTCTGCGTTCAGTAAATATTTTCTTTGCAGCAATGGAGTTCAACAAAAAATTTGACCGATGGACCGAGGTTCAGGTAGTGATGGCCAAATGAAGCGTTTCGAAGCATTATTGCTTTCTGATACAATAGTGTCGAAAATGGTTCATTACTCGAAGCTTCATTGAGATAGAAATTGCAGCACCATCTCCTGGTGAAGTAAATGTAATGCAACAAAGCTGACAACCATAAAATGCAAGTAGGCTTATATGTTAACGCCCCGTTTATTACGTGTTTACCGAGGCGATCAAAGCTGAAACGGTGTTAGTGCTGTGAAACTCATTTAGGTGAATTTTACAGATACTGATGAATTTCATGTGTTCACCTTGATAATAAAACATTAAGCATGATGTGTGTGTGTGTGTGTGTAATTATTTCTTAAGACAAGGACAGAAGATCAGACCAGCTTAAAAAAAGTTGGAAACATCACAAATTCTAGTGGTTTCTATTAAAATACCAATAGGAACCATTGGCTTTTACCATTTAAACCACTACAGAATTATTTTTGGTAGTGTGTTTGGGACATATTCCATTAGGATTTAATGCCCCCACCAATAGAACCCAACATATATCAGTAGAGACCACTATAATTCCCATTACAACCAATAAAATTCCCATAAACCATTAAACCCAATAGAATTTCTGTAATGGTTTCTATGGGGGTTTTTTTGCAGGGCAGTATCATGTGTGAAAGCTTTGTACTTGTGTAATGTTGCAGAGGGTTTATGAAGTTTCTGTCTTTGATGCATTTGTTATGTAACAATGTTCATATGTTCTCTAATTAATAATAATAAAAAGAAATAAAATAAAAAATATGGCAGAGGGTGACACTGAAATAAACTCAATCCACTCTCCTCAACAATAACGCCAATCCAAACACCGACTACTACAACCCACGGTGTTGCCATGGTTTGGCTTCACTTTTATAAGAAATTTAGCCGCCAGGTTTCAACACTGGATTGGGCTGTCAAAGCAGTCTGGTGGTTCACTACAGGAGTGAACCAGTAGGCTTGTTTGAGATGCGCCTCGCCTCGCCTGAAATTCAGCCGAGACTAGGCGGCTGCAGTGAGGGGAGGAGTGAAAAAAGTGCAGGCAAGTCGGACAGTTCTCTCTTCTCGTAGTGGATCAGACACCTGCTAGATCAAAGGCGGATATCGCGGGATTCACACTCGTGCGCTTTGTTGCTGATAAACTGGATGTAATTTAAGTTATGTTACTTTTATATAAAAATAAATATAATGAACAAGACACCCAAAGTTTTTGTTATTTATTTCCATTCGAAAGACGTGTTTATCAATCATTTTTACTTTAATAAGGCCTACATACACATTTATATATATATATATATATTAGGGCTGGGCAATTTTATCGATTCTGCGATATAAATCGATATTTTTTCTCCCAAGAAAGTATCGATTTTTAAGCCACGAGTATCGATACATAAGTCCCATTCAAATCCCCATGTTTACCCCCATTTGCGTTGCAGGAAGAGCGATTTGGTCAGCCAGCCGCTAGTATCGCTGTAGAGCAAGTTTCCCGTACTGGCATGAAGTTGGTTTGACGTTTGACGTTTGATATTCGCAAATTTAGGGACCGTCTCTAAAGTTGCATACGACATTGGTATGCACGTTTCAAACTTCAATAACATTTGAAGGGAATAATTTACAGTTATAAATCCAACTGTACAGTGTTCATCCAGGTGTGGGCTATCATGCACATCTTTTATATTTTTGATTTATATTAAAATATACTGTCAAATCATACTTAAATATTGCTGTTTTTCACTACTGTATATTGGCTCATACATAAATATGTCATAATCTAAAGCTCAATAACATTTGAAGGGAATAATTTACAGTCATAAATCCAACTGTACAGTGTTCATCCAGGTGTGGGCTATCATGCACATCTTTTATATTTTTGATTTATATTAAAATATACTGTCAAATCATACTTAAATATTGCTGTTTTTCACTACTGTATATTGGCTCACACATAAATATGTCATAATCTAAAGCTCAATAACATTTGAAGGGAATAATTTACAGTCATAAAACCAACTGTACAGTGTTCATCCAGGTGTCGGCTATCAAGCTCAATAACATTTGAAGGGAATAATTTACAGTCATAAATCCAACTGTACAGTGTTCATCCAGGTGTGGGCTATCATGCACATCTTTTATATTTTTGATTTATATTAAAATATACTGTCAAATCATACTTAAATATTGCTGTTTTTCACTACTGTATATTGGCTCACACATAAATATGTCATAATTTAAAGCTCAATAACATTTGAAGGGAATAATTTACAGTCATAAAACCAACTGTACAGTGTTCATCCAGGTGTGGGCTATCATGCACATCTTTTATATTTTTGATTTATATTAAAATATACTGTCAAAACATACTTAAATATTGCTGTTTTTCACTACTGTATATTGGCTCACACATAAATATGTCATAATCTAAAGCTCAATAACATTTGAAGGGAATAATTTACAGTCATAAATCCAACTGTACAGTGTTCATCCAGGTGTGGGCTATCATGCACATCTTTTATATTTTTGATTTATATTAAAATATACTGTCAAATCATACTTAAATATTGCTGTTTTTCACTACTGTACATTGGCTCATACATAAATATGTCATAATCTAAAGCTCAATAACATTTGAAGGGAATAATTTACAGTCATAAATCCAACTGTATAGTGTTCATCCAGGTGTGGGCTATCATGCACATCTTTTATATTTTTGATTTATATTAAAATATACTGTCAAATCATACTTAAATATTGCTGTTTTTCACTACTGTATATTGGCTCACACATAAATATGTCATAATCTAAAGCTCAATAACATTTGAAGGGAATAATTTACAGTCATAAATCCAACTGTACAGTGTTCATCCAGGTGTGGGCTATCATGCACATCTTTTATATTTTTGATTTATATTAAAATATACTGTCAAATCATACTTAAAAATTGCTGTTTTTCACTACTGTATATTGCTCATACATAAATATGTCATAATCTAAAGCTCAATAACATTTGAAGGGAATAATTTACAGTCATAAATCCAACTGTACAGTGTTCATCCAGGTGTGGGCTATCATGCACATCTTTTATATTTTTGATTTATATTAAAATATACTGTCAAATCATACTTAAATATTGCTGTTTTTCACTACTGTATATTGGCTCATACATAAATATGTCATAATCTAAAGCTCAATAACATTTGAAGGGAATAATTTACAGTCATAAATCCAACTGTACAGTGTTCAGATACATGTTTGTGTTATCATGATATATATTTAGAAGATGATACAAAATACATCATGATGTTATGGTGAAAAGTAAAATCCTCGCCATAGTGACCACAAGGCTTTTTTTGTACACGTGTACCAAATGTAATGCTTTTATGAAAAAGTAAAAATAAAAATAAAAAGTACTATATGATCTATAATGTGTTTCTCAATTATATTATATACCCAAGTTAAAATTTACTTTGACATGAGAATAGGAGAAACATTGCTAAGTGCTTGCTGTGACTTGAAAATGTTTTATGACAACTGATGTCATGTGACCTGGTGGAGGGAAATTCTTGGCTCAGAGCCAAAAGTCTCAAAAGTTTTTTGAGTTTCAAGTGCAAATAAATATTTTTTGTTGATAAAAAAAAATTGCAAATCATATCAAAATGTGAAGGTATGTGTCTTATATTTACACTTTTTTTTAAATGTCCAGTATCTCTTAATGGTGCTTTCTCAGTAATTTTCCACACACTAAATTCTTGGAACTACTACTAAGGGGGGGAGGGGCTCAACACACAATTAAGAGCATGCTGTAAGGAGATTGCAGGAGCCATCATGGTCCGAATTAAAAAAGGAAAGCGCAAGAGAGAAGAAAATGTTTGGTCAAAAGCTGGAGGAAGACATGAAATAATTCAGGCATTTCTTAGACATGGTGTTGGAAAGGGAAGGACAAAGTGGCCTACCCTTGCAGTTTCCATTTTCAAATCCGATGACAAAAAACTGGCAAAATGGCTGCAAACTGTCTGGACAGAGGACAGAAAAGGTGTTCGAGGACAGGTACTCCAAACAGACAGACCATTAATATCACATTAATATATGTATCATTTGCCAACACAGCTATAACTGTATGTTTTCAGTGTTCAAGAAAGAGAATTATTGCTCAGTCTGTGCTGTTGATGCCTCAAAATCCCATGATGATCCAGCAAAAACGTTTTGGGTGGGTAATGTTGCATTGATAATAAAAAACATGTTATGGCCATACTTATATATGTAACAGCACAAAGAAAGAAATGTATTACTAATACATTTGATGAGATATTTTTTTCTTCCCAAATTGAATGTCATCGGTGTCAGAGGTGGTTCCATGTGGCATGCCTTTCCATGTCTAAGAGACAGTTCAAGAAGGCTCAGAAGGTTGAATGGAAATGTTCTTTATGTAAATAAGTTATTTCATTCCAACTGCCAATCTGTCTTTATTCAAATATTGTACACAGTTCCCCACATGTTTTGCAATCAAAAACATAATTTTTGTCAGTTATATTGGTGGACAGCTGACAGAAAATAAAATGAAGAAAATACTAATTTGAGATAATAAAATGTTTGTGTAATCTGTTCGATTTCATTATTAAGAAATGTATAATTGTTTTGTTCCTTTTTGGTAAATTATGACATATTTATGTATGAGCCAAAATACAGTAGTGAAAAACAGCAATATTTAAGTATGATTTGACAGTATATTTTAATATAAATCAAAAATATAAAAGATGTGCATGATAGCCCACACCTGGATGAACACTGTACAGTTGGATTTATGACTGTAAATTATTCCCTTCAAATGTTATTGAGCTTTAGATTATGACATATTTATGTATGAGCCAATATACAGTAGTGAAAAACAGCAATATTTAAGTATGATTTGACAGTATATTTTAATATAAATCAAAAATATAAAAGATGTGCATGATAGCCCACACCTGGATGAACACTGTACAGTTGGTTTTATGACTGTAAATTATTCCCTTCAAATGTTATTGAGCTTTAGATTATGACATATTTATGTGTGAGCCAATATACAGTAGTGAAAAACAGCAATATTTAAGTATGATTTGACAGTATATTTTAATATAAATCAAAAATATAAAAGATGTGCATGATAGCCGACACCTGGATGAACACTGTACAGTTGGTTTTATGACTGTAAATTATTCCCTTCAAATGTTATTGAGCTTTAGATTATGACATATTTATGTGTGAGCCAATATACAGTAGTGAAAAACAGCAATATTTAAGTATGATTTGACAGTATATTTTAATATAAATCAAAAATATAAAAGATGTGCATGATAGCCCACACCTGGATGAACACTGTACAGTTGGATTTATGACTGTAAATTATTCCCTTCAAATGTTATTGAAGTTTGAAACGTGCATACCAATGTCGTATGCAACTTTAGAGACGGTCCCTAAATTTGCGAATATCAAACGTCAAACGAACTTCATACACTATCAAACGTCAAACCAACTTCATGCCAGTGTTACACGTATTACTAACTTTACACAGACGCCGACGTCTACCTCTTTTACGGAGTCAGAGCGAGGAGATTCAAAAAAATGGCGGCGAATATAAATCCAGCGCCTTCATGCTTAAAAGCAGATGTGTGGGAGCACTTTGGGTTTAAAAAGAAGAAGGAAAGCGACGACTTAGACTCAGGGGTCAACAACATGAGTCGCCCGCAAGGACCACACGAGTTGCCCGCGGGTCTGTTCTAAAAATAGCTCACCATAGCAGCTGCGTTCAGTCGCTTCCGTGTTAATTTAAGCGCAGGGCTCCAGACTGAAGTTGAATATATACTAGTGTCTGTAAATAATAATAAACTGCAAAATACTATTTAAATATTACTCCTGCATGTTCTGCGTCTGTGTGGATGACGAGCGCCGCGCGCGCACTCGCTCTTGTAGTCTCTGCCGACATGAAGGCATAAACCGTCACTTCATGAGAATTTACCGTTTCATTTGAGAAAACTGGCTGCGTCTCATTCTGCTCCTTGTTCAGTAGTCAGGGCACTGATCAGGACACAAGTCAATGGGCTGATCCATGACTGAACTAGGGAGCTGAATGAGAATGAGACGCGCACCCACTGTCATATCATCATGAACACAGACACTGGTAATCACGGCAACCCGTCAAAATAAAAGTTCGGTTTAACGTGAAGAGATTGACTACAGATTGTAGCCTACAGTAAATTTAGCTACGTCTCTACTAATAATAATAATTATGAAATAAATAATACTAATTATATAATTATTAATGGTTGCTTATTTTTCTCTTGATCTTTCATTTATAAACAATGTTTACTTTTAAACAGCATACAGCCTTTACATGTTTATGTATTATTTACTTATGATTATCATCATATATAATAAAACATTTATGTAAAAAAAAAAATAGTGGTATTGTACCGACTACTGGAACTACTACTATACTCTTTCAGTTGTAAAACAGTTTGGATAGTTGTTAATATGAGAATTATGATGCATTATTTAAGAGTTTTAAGTATTATATAACATGAGTAGCTCTCTTTGACTTTCTTTTTTAAAAAGTAGCTCTCAAATGAAAAAAGGTTGGAGACCCTTGACTTAGACAAAGCATCGCGGTTGGTTTGCAAGCTGTGTGACACAAACGTGAAATACTCTGGAAATACTACCAAATGTCAGTGTCAAGCTAAAAAAGCTGTCAAAGAAACTGTTCAGAACAGGCCACTTGCTGCAATTTTTAAAACTCCATTGTTAATTGCAATACTGCACTTTATTTACTTTTCAAAGGCTTGTAAGCTACAGTTTGCACTGTTTCAATAAATGGAACTAATTTTCTCAACACATCTTTGATTCATTTTGTCCAGCATTTGCAAGCTGTAGACTCTCTGTCCCGTCAGAGACATATATTGTGTAATTGATGATTTTAGTTTTCAGTTCAGGTAATTCAATCCAAGTAAATGAAACACTCACAAGATGTCACCAAATTCACTCTGTCCCCTTTAAATCTTTCAGAAAATGATGTAAGTGTATCGGATTATATCGAATCGTATCGTTGGCTGAATATCGTGATATATATCGTATCGTGAGCTGAATATCGAGTATCGTATCGTGAGATTAGTGTATCGCTACAGCCCTAATATATATATATATATATATATATATATATATATATATATATATATATATATATATATCTATATATATATATATATATATATATATATGACAACAATAACATAACCCACAGAGAGATCGCCTTTGTTAGAGAGTTTGGGAATATTCACACATAAAAACATGATATCAGAGTTTTAAAATCAAACATTTTAAAAAAGAACCATGCATCACGGTTGTTTAAACCAATAAGCATTAAGCTGTGTCGTCAGCAAGTCGTTTCCCATCATGCTTTTGCTCCGCGCAGTCTGTGGAGAGCAGCTGCGCTCGACTGCAGAATCCGACACATCCGCCTTTCGCTCGCGAGAGTTTTTTGACATTCGTCGGCATGACATCAGAGCAAGGCGGACCGCCCTCGGACACTTTTCTAACCGGCATGCATCTCGCGCTGATCACCGGTGATCGGTTCTGCGCAGATTTTGCTCATCTCAAACAAGCCTAATGTGTTTGCTTCAGACGTCATTTTCACGTGACTAATGACGTAATGATACAAGCTCCGAAGCAGTGGTTCATTGCAAGGACCTTTCGAGTTTGAAGCAAGCTTCGGAGCGTCGGTGTCAGACGTAACATCACTAGGTTCAGGCTTTATTGAGCATATATGCGGAGGAGGACATCCAGCGGGAACTGGAAACGGCGACCCGCAATGGAAAGGTATACCTGAAGATATCGACTCGGTTCCAGTCACACTGGAAAACAGTGCAGAGAGAAGTTGAAGAAATTAAGACAAGATCATAACAACCGGAGCGGTTCCGATCGGCGTATCAACAAGTGGCATGACCGCCTGGGCGCGTTGTTGGGACACAGACCGTCCTTTTCTGGTGCAGCGGTAACGAAAGACTCGGCTAGTGCGTTGTTGGAAACCATCCAGGAATCCGAGTGGGTTGAAGGTAAATATCTCATCTTGGTATCATCTATTAAACTCGTTGCAGTGTTTAAACACGTTGCAGTAACTTTTTTCAACGTGCTTTTCCAGATGTAACGAGTGGCCCCAATGAATTGCAGGCAACGGAGACCAGCGTGTTTTCCCCCGCGGTCTCCTGTACATTAGCCCTCGTCCCGTGTCTCCTGCCGAAACACACACACGCCGAGGTATAAAGCTGACAAAAATGTGTATATATTTAAAAACTGATGTGTAATCCTTAATGATTTTGAGTAGTTTTGTTGTTTTTAATTGTAAACTTAAATTGCCCATGATAAAAATTGCACACTGGGCATTGTTCAAGCTGGGCAAACAATTGTTCATTATTTGTAGTGAAAACACTTTAAATAATTAATTGATGGTTTCTTTTGTTTCATGGTTGCCTTGTGTATTAATTTCCATGTGCAATTTTTCTACTTAGAGAAAAGGAAAAGGGACTGTGACTTTCTTGATGCACTGAGGGACATGGAGGATGTTTTCTTATTCAGCTGTTACTTGAGAGCCAGGCCGAGGAGATATGAGGAGGCAAGAGTTGGCATTCCACCAGTCAGAAGCGGAAGAAAGCTGACGGCAGCAGAGGGACTTTCAGACCGGGTTTCTGTCTGTTCTTGGACAGTTTGTCCAGTCGTTCAAGAAGTAGCCACAATGACCAGCCGCTTGAATGAAGCATTTGCACTACCACATTTGTACTTTATATATTGTACGTGTTGGCACAGCTCTTGGACAGGTTACTGAAAAATACACTTTTTTATATTGTTTTCACATTTTATATTTTCATTTTATTGTTCTAGTAATTTATTTGTCTTTGCACACTTTTATTTTAATTTTGTAAGAACTAATCTGTCTAAAATAAAGTCAAATGTGTAAAATGTCACTGTGTCTTTAATTTCCACATTCTAACTATATAACCACATTCTAATTGTATTCATATAGAGTAGGAAGCAAATAAAAGGGCTGCTGCTCGCAAGTCTTTCTGAATATGCACATAAACATATCTAGAAAACCCAAATATTATATTTTTAAATGTATAACTATGTGAATGTAGTATAATAACTTGTAACCACAACTTAAGTGAAGCCATAAGTGTGGTCCTGCTTCATTTCAAATTTGAGGAAGAAGTCTCTAAAATTATGCATTTAATGAAGCATATTGTAATACTAGTCATGTGATTTTTTTTTAATTTTTTTTTTTGTGAATGTTAAGAGATGTTATTGTGATAAAAAATAAAATACTTGCAGTCTAGTACCTAATCTTTCAACCGCTTAATTCAGTCTATTGTTTTCATTCAATTAACTTTTCACACATCTGTCATGAATGACTGAAACCTCATTATCCTTTTATAGAAAATATTTTGTTTTGGAATTGAGCTATTACAACACATTCAGATTTTGGATTGCCCATCATCCCATTTTGCATTAAAATGGTCAAACCAGGTGAAAGTGCACGTTTAAATAAGCAGTGTTGGTAATGTGTATACCAGCAAAAGCAGCGCTGCTTGCATCACCTCCACTTGTTATTGTTGCAGACAGTATCGCGCAAAAGTGATTACTGTCCGTCGGTGACTGGGAGAAGCAGTCGCGCGCATTCCCACGTCACCGGACTAATTTGCCTAATCTCCCCGGTACTTTAGACCGCGGTGGAAACGCAGATTGTAGCAGGTCTGGAGGAGAAAAAGTTCCTGGGAAAAAAAGTTCCTGGTACAAATAGTTCCGGGTAATTTCGGTGGAAACGCGGCTTTACTCACCTTTAATTACATGGCAGAGGTTAAATTGTTGTAGTCTTTGCTTCACAAATTAATCCATTTGTCTAAAACACATTTAGTACTCGGATTCAGGAGGAACAGTGTGGTTTTCGTCCTGGTCGTGGAACACTGGACCAGCTCTATACCCTCTACAGGGTGCTGGAGGGTTCATGGGAGTTTGCCCAACCAGTCCACATTTGTTTTGTGGATTTGGAGAAGGCATTTGACTGTGTCCCTCGCGGTGTCCTGTGGAGGGTGCTGGGGGAATATGGGGTCCGGGGTCCTTTGCTGAGGGCTGTCCGGTCCCTGAATGACCGAAGCAGGAGTTTGGTCCGCATTGCCGGCAGTAAGTCAGACTTGTTCCCGGTGCATGTTGGACTCCGGCAGGGCTGCCCTTTGTCGCCGGTTCTGTTCATAATTTTTATGGACAGAATTTCTAGGCGCAGCCAAGGGCCGGAGGGTGTCAGGTTTGGGGACCACACGGTTTCGTCTCTGCTCTTTGCGGATGACGTTGTCGTGTTGGCCCCTTCTAACCAGGACCTTCAGCATGCACTGGGACGGTTTGCAGCCGAGTGTGAAGCGGCTGGGATGGGGATCAGCACCTCCAAATCCGAGGCCATGGTCCTCAGTCGGAAAAGGGTGGCTTGCCCACTTCAGGTTGGTGGAGAGTTCCTGCCCCAAGTGGAGGAGTTCAAGTATCTAGGGGTCTTGTTCACGAGTGAGGGGAGGATGGAACGGGAGATTGACAGACGGATCGGTGCAGCTTCTGCAGTAATGCGGTCGATGTACCTGTCTGTCGTGGTGAAGAAAGAGCTAAGCCGTAAGGCGAAGCTCTCGATTTACCGGTCAATCTACGTTCCTACTCTCACCTATGGTCATGAGCTTTGGGTCATGACCGAAAGGACAAGATCCCGGATACAGGCGGCCGAAATGAGATTTCTCCGCAGGGTGGCTGTGCGCTCCCTTAGAGAAACGGTGAGAAGCTCAGTCACTCGGGAGGAACTCTGAGTAGAGCCGCTGCTCCTCCACATCGAGAGGGGACAGCTGAGGTGGCTCGGGCATCTGTTTCGGATGCCTCCTGAACGCCTTCCTGGGAAGGTGTTTCGGGCATGTCCAACCGGGAGGAGGCCCCGGGGAAGACCAAGGACACGCTGGAGGGACTATGTCTCCCGGCTGGCCTTGGAACGCCTCGGTGTCCCCCCGGAAGAGCTAGAGCAAGTGTCTAGGGAGAGGGAAGTCTGGGCATCTCTGCTTAGACTGCTGCCCCCGCGACCCGGCCCCGGATAAGCGGAAGAAGATGGATGGATGGATGGATGGACATTTAGTACAACACATTTAAAATAAAGGCAAAAACTGTAATAGCTTTGTAAGAATAAATACTATTATTGGATGCTTTAACTACCCTTGTAATACATTTAATAGTAACATGCATTACTATATTCATATGACAAGTTGCAGTTTGCGTTACTACAGTAAAACTAGGTAATTTGTGGGTTGGAAAACATTCTAACTGTCGTGAACTAGCCTAATTGTTCATTGGTGTTGGGAATATGTGCACATTCATCTCACAACATATATTTCGGCGAATTCAAACGCGGCGTCTCCTGGATCTCACAGCGCTGTTGTGCTGTCGTGTGGCCGGGTCTGAGCTCGCGCTGCCCGGGCTGAGCTGATAATGCTCCGCGAGGCTTTAGATAGCGATTTCAGACTAGGCCTAACGTTACTTACTTTATCACCATAGTAAGTTTCGCTTTAATAATGTTTTAATTACTTTATTACTGCTAGCGAGCTAACTGGGATAGCTAGGGTTTATTTCCAATCGAGAGTATTACAACTTATTAAAGGGAACTTCGTTTTTTATTCAGTTTTAGACTATATTCAACGTTTCAGTACACAATACATAATGTTATAAGAGTTGTACACATAAAAAAAGATATGACTTACCTTTCAAATCATGATCAGGCAGCAGCAGCTTCTTCTGTTGACGGTCATTGGCCGTTTCGCCGTTAAAATTTGAACCATCGCTGCGGAAACCCGGGTTATTACTAAAAATAACCCAACGATGTTAAAATGACCCATTTTGTAAAATAACCCAACATATTGACCCAATATGTGTAACCCAACGGTTGGGTTAAAAAAAAATAAGCCATTGTGTAGGAAAAAAATATTTTAAATGGTCATTAATGGACCATAATTATTGCACAAATAGTATTTACCAAAATATTCAACAAATAGCCTATTATTGAAAAATTGTTTAGGTGTATGGTCACATTTGACCATCTATGAGTATGAGTATCAAGCCATTCACATTCGCAACTCAGTCTTTAACTGCCATATTAGCGCCAAAATGCTATTTATTGTTTGAATTTCGCAAACTTCAAAAACTGTAAAAGCTTAGACTTTGTTTAATATCAGAAGCATGTTTGGCAGTTTGTGGTGAGATTAAGTTGGGCAGCAGAGCGTGAAAGTTGGCGACCCGCTAAGCCCCGGCCGCCTGTGACGTCACGATTGGAACGCGCCAGTGACGTGTCGAGCTTATTCATATTCTTATTCATCTTTTGTATAGTTCTTTCTTAAATGTCTTTATCTGTAATGCTTCATTGTCCATTTTCTCTTCTTTCCTCACGACTTCTCCGCCACACAGCTTCGGGTAAGCAATGTTGTGGCATTTTAAAGTCATACAATTGAAATATGCAGTATTTTGTGTCAAAATTGCACGTTATTAATCGTTTATTTACTCGTTTTATTAAGGAAAATGTCGAATTGGCTCATATTTACCTCAGTTTAATGTATTTATGTATTTAAATTCAGATTGTGTGGGTATAACCCAACAGTGGAGTCATTTAATCACACAAACGGAGATGTTTTGAATGAAATCTTCCTTTGACAGTAAAGGTAAGTTAACTACTACCAGCTTTATCAAAGTTCATGAAGAGATCGTTGACCGATGCTTTATATGATGAACTCACTGAATTCAAGCCTTTATTCTGTTTTTCCTCTGTAAAGTCGAACACACGGATGAACAGATGGAGTATTCATTTCTACAGCCAGCAGGATTTATGGTTAGTTAATCTGCTATATTTTACTAAGCAAGCTCATGTTTTAGGGTTAATTTATATTCGGGATATAATGAAGCAGTCGCTGTTATCAGTGTCTGGACTGGTTTACCCCTCACGAAAATATTAATGTTTTACCCCTCACGGTTTTATTCTAGTAACCCGTTTTTGAGAATATCTCACAGAGCATTAGATTGACCTCAGGCCAGTGCTTTAGTGTCCACTATATGCAGATATTCGCTTACATATTCATTATATTGTGTCTTAATTATAATACATTTGTCATGAAAACAAGTTATGTCTGTAACTGTGTAAAGCATTTTATTAAAAAAAATAATTGAAGTAGGAAAATGTTTTTGAAAAATAATTGTGTGCCAGTGAAGTGTGTGTGTGTGTGTGCATGTGTGTGCAGTGCGATCTCGGCTCTCTCTGTGTGTGTGTGTTTGTGTGTGCGAGTGACGTGTGTGTGTGCATGCGAGTGAGGTGTGTGTGTATGGCGTTCCGAAGGGTATGGCGCTCGCTTTGTGTCATTTCTTTCCTAACCACGCTTAAAGACGTGTTAACGTGCGTGTGACATGCGTGTGGAGAACGTCTACACGTCTGAACGTCTGAACGTCTGTACGTCTACACGTCTGTACGTCTGCACGTCTGTACGTCTGCCCGTCTGAACGTCAAATGCCCGATAATTAAGCTATTATTAAAATAGATTAAATATTACTTGGTAAGTTCTACATACATAAATGTAAATGGTCTGGTAGGATTCCCAATATTACCCATTTCAAGGCTGATCTGAAGAATTACTTTGAAACGTTACAAGGACTCTGAAACCGCAAAGCAATAGAACTATGGAGATTTACAAAGAATTAAACTCCTCTTCTTTAATTTGAGTACACTAATATACCCTTCTTTTTGTTGTTTGTTGTTGTTGGTATTCTTATTTTATTTTATTATTTTTACCCCTTCTTCTTCAATGTTCAAAATCCTTGATTTGAATGTTATCTTACCTGATGTTAAACATTTTATAACTGTTTCATGATGTTATGGAATTTTTCAAAGAATTTTATGTGAAACATTTGTATGTTTTGAAATGTTAAAATTATATTTTTTGGAGAATTAAAAAAAAATTGATTAAGTAATTTAGATGAAGTAGTAATTTAGATTAAGTAAAAGCACATTCATAGCTATAACATTATAGTGCATAGCCATATATTTAACATTCTTGAAGAATATCAAGAAAATACTGTTTAGGTTTGTGATTAAAAAAAAAAACTAATCTCACAACAGTAAAAAGCTTTAAATTATTTTACATTATCAATTATGTGTGAACTAGGGGTTATGAAATATACAATAATGGGTAAAAAGAGTCTCTCTATAGTGGATATCGTTTTATGAACGTCTTTAAAGCTCATTTGAAAACCGCCAGTAGATGGCAGCAATGAACTGTTCTATTAAGATTACTGGAAAATGTTCAACCTATTCTTTCAAAAACACAAATATATATTTAATAACACCCACACAACTACACCTCTTAGACAAGTGCAAGTGTTTTCTGCTGTGGTGCTGTTTGGAACTATCTTTTCATTGACAATTGTGTGAAATTAACAGTCATTAAAAGTTTATCTGCAGGCATTCTGGTTTTCTAATGATTAATTTTTTATAAGCAAAAAACTGCACATATTAAATAAATATTTCCAAATTTGTGTTTTACTTGGTATTTTTCCTCAACTTTTGCCTCAATTGGCAGTTAAATTTCATGTATATAAATATTTTCCAAATTCTATTACCAAGAAGTGAAACATTATGTGAATTTAAAGTGGCTGCGTTAAGTAAGGGATAATCCACGGCTAGCCATGACGTAGAGGCAAAGAACCGCATGACGCGAAGCGGATATATTTCTTATATAAGAAATACAGCCTAAATGTATGTGACGTTGTTGGTTCCCATGACATGCACTCTAAAAAAAAAAAAAAAAATAGTGCTATAGGCACTAAAAGTGGTTCTTGGTCGTAATCAGGGGAACCACTTGTGGGTCTATATTGCACCATATTTTCACATGTTCTGTATATGGTGGTGCTATCAGCTCAGCCAAAGAATCACTGAAGCACCAAGATTAGTGCTACAGCACTTAAAAAGGTTCCCCTATGATTACGAGCCAAGAACCACTTTTATTGTCATATAGCACCTTTTTTGTGTGTTACATTTTAATGTTTTAACTGCCAGTTCTCTGAAATTGACATCCCAGATAAGTAAAGTAAGATGTGCAAATAGATGCATATTGTTTTCACCTGCATGAAATAAAACACTTGACACTAAAATGACCTGAGATTACCACTATAATAATAATAATGGATTTTTTTTATAACACACTTTTCATTCCAACGAATCTCAAAGTGCAACAATGGAAAAAGGGAAAAATAACAAAAATGAAACACTAAAAATATAGACCAATACAAATAATCACCACATAAAAGCCTTTCTGAACAGAAAAGTCTTCAGTTCAGCTTTAAAATTGTCCAAGCTCTCTACTGCTCTCAGCTCACTGGGGAGGTGGTTCCCCAGCCGAGTATAGCTCAGTCTCCCATGGTACTTGGAACTTGAAGAAGCAGGTGGCCTGATGATCTGAGGGTGCTGGTGGAGGATTTCAGAGTGATGAGTTCCTGTAGATATGGCGGTGCATGTCCAGTGATGCATTTATGTTTGAGCAGGAGGATTATATATATTACTATTTAATTACTATAATCAGTAGATGGCTTCAGAGGCACAGTTATTTTCTCATTAGCATGTCCACTCCCTGATGTCTAGGAAGCAGTCATGTATTTCTGTACATTCTGTACCGAATACAACAATGCATAAACAGTTTCTGAAAGGAGCAATGTTCAATATACATTTGATTTTTTTTAAATATCTGAAGTGCTGTAAATGCCTTAGAGATTTGTTCAGTGCATCTTGGGAAAAGTTATATTCCATAACAAGATAAATGAGTCAAATGAAAATTAAAATTTTTTTTTTTTTTTAAATAAAAACAAAAAGTTGGTAGCCTAATAGCCTATCATTTGTAGCATATCTCAACAACAAAATTATGGATTTAAATGGTCAGAGTATGACTTTAGTTATCGTCTGCAT
This sequence comes from Gobio occitaniae, assembly GCA_033150135.1. NCBI lineage: Eukaryota > Metazoa > Chordata > Actinopteri > Cypriniformes > Gobionidae > Gobio > Gobio occitaniae. The sequence goes on from JARQWZ010000154.1 coordinate 158,548, forward strand.
GCCTGTCCTGTTCCTGTAAACCTATTTAGGCCTTTACAGATACATAGCTCTACTCTGCTCTTAAGCACACGCAAAACACTCATAAATGCTACACTAAATCTTTAAATCAGGGGAATAAAACAAGTTTGTTACATAAATATAAAAATTACAGTAAAAACGAGCATTCACTTAGCAATATCGCAGTTAATGAAGTACACGTTTTAAAGGCAGGAGTACAATAGCTTGTTAAAATACGATCATCATTTATTTCCTTCGCGGTTGCAGCTTTAGTATTTATTTTATTGTTGTTTAACAGACATGTTAACAATGAATGAATGAAAAGAGATTTGTGTGGGTTTTCTCTTCTTTTTTTGACTTGTGAAACCAACTTGACTTGTTAAAACTGAATTAATGTTTTAGTGGATAAAGTGTGCTAAATTAGTTAATGTCATAAAACAGAAGATTACTAAACAATTATCTTCAATACCAATTATCTTTTTTTTAATCAACCATATATTTGTCTCTATCAGGCAAAACATTGTTTTTAAGCGTAACACTTTACAAGAAGGTTTCATTTACCTTAATGATGATGCAATAGGCTATATGGCTACTTGATATTTATTAATATTTGTTAGTAGGCTATTAGGTAATAAAAATGCAGCTGTTCATGTTCCGAGTATATGATTATAATGTGTATTAGAAAATGTCGAAATTAATGTTAACAAATAATTTTTCAACATTATTTTAACGGTTTTTAAACTTAGGTCTAAACTCGCGGTGATGACGTCAGTTATCTGCGACACATGCAGATGTTCTGAGTGTAATTTTTTTTTTTTTTTTAAATCGAACGTTGTTTTTACGGTTAAATAATTTTGTTTGGTTTTATAGAATTATGTTTGATGTATTGCTTCCTTTTAATCTATAGGCCAATAGCGTAAAAGTATAACAGGAAGAGGCGGCTTTTCCGACCAATGAGAAACCGTTCGGCACGCCAAGCTAGTTAGGGCAGTTACTCAATGGGTACTTGACGTTTTGCTCCATGTATTTGAAATCTGTATTGTTATACAATTCTGTCATTATTGGAATTCTTGTAAGAACAGACTGACATCAATTAGAAGTCAAATAAACTGCAGTTATAGGGGAAAGCTTTTTGACTGTCTCAGTTTGTGTAAATCCACTTGTGGTTCATTTATTTTTTCCCACATTAATTCCCCACAATTAGTATCCTACAATTATGTGGTTGTGTTTCATTAATAGTGTATACTTTTTTTTTCTTGATTTACCCCAAAAGTGAAAATGAAATGTGATACGCCCCATAGGTGGGGCACATTGCCACATGACCAAATGACAGCTTAATATCTGATGGTCACAAAAAAAAAACCAAGACAAACTAAAATATTTTGTCAACAAAATACAGTTATTAACTTTTTAAAAGTAAGAATTTTTCTCAAAAGGCATTTTTAATCAATAATAATACACATTTTTGAGTTTGACACGTCGCTAAATACGGCTAAACAGCAGTTAAAAAAAACAATGAAAAAATTCTGAATATTAACTCACCGTTTTTTTTAAAAATTCATAAAAGTATAGAATATAATAGCATATTTCTAATAGTGTTACAACCACAACGCACCCCCATCTGTGCATCTGGGATTTAAACAGCGGCTCATGTTTTCTGCTGGTTAGATTAGCATTAAAGAACGATCTCAACTGTTAAATAACAGATATAAAATTACAATAATATCAGATACATGTTTTAATTAACAAAAAATAGAGTTGAAAAATTAACTTAAGAAATGTACTTTTTCTATGCTTAAATAAATGTTCAGTAATATCTTCCAGAGATTTTTAAACTTTGGCGCAATATTTTCTCTATATAATGTTGATATGGAAACTAGTAAACACTAAGTTCCCTTTCGTTCAGTCACTACGACGTACGTTAGTGACTAACGAATGGGGGTTTCGCTTAGAAGCCAATCATCTTCGAGTATTCAACAGCACCCAATGGCAGTGCCAATGCCATGGGCATGCGGAATTTGCATGCGTAACTCCGCCCCACCTCGTGGGTATATAAGGAAGTACGCTGGCAACATCGCATTATGTTTCTGCTTTGGAGCCAAGAGGATCTCTTCACTCCTTCAAGCCTGATCTGAGTCTTCGACAGCTTTTCGAGACGAACAGCTTTCCAGAGGCGTTGGTGTTACGGCGCGTTCCAGTGATCATCATACTGCCTGCCTGCTGATCTGCGCAGTGGTCCGCTAGACAGCTGGTGTGTGGTCCCTGGGCGCTTCGGCGTTCTCTGCGAAGCTTCCTCTCCTAAAAGAGCTTACACGTGACGCGTCCTTTTCAGGATGTCTCGTCCGTGTACTTCTGGGTGTGGCCGGTCGTTATCTCCCTCTGATGGGCACAAACACTGCCTGGTATGTTTGGGCTTTCAGCATGCTCAGGCAGCGTTTGTGGACGCTGCGGGAACATGACCATCGCGGTGTTGCGGTCAAGACTCCATGACCTTCGTAATGAAGTGAGAGTCCCCTCTACCACACCCCGATCTACTGAGTCCCAGAGGCCCAGTACTTCGGCTGGTGGTCAGGGTGACCTGACGGTTACGGTGTGGAACAAAGCCCCGACGCTCATGCCTCGGGCCACACCCCCGTCTTGCACACTGCAACCCGCGAGTGTCCAGAAGCAGATCGCGGGGCCGGCTCCGGCCCCCCCGCGCATCTCGTTTGGCACTCCGGAGGAAGATGCGATGTCGATCACCGCATCACAAGGTGGGCTCGAGTCCTCTGAGGATGATGACTCGGCTGTGCTGCTGCCTTCGGGCGCGCCAGCATTGCCCGAGTCGGACCCAGAGCCGACAGCCATGTTGTCTCGGGCAGCCGCGAGCTTAGGGATAGAGTGGAACCCTCCTCCCTGTCCCGAACGCTCAAGGCTCGATGATTGGTTTTTGGGAGCGCGCGCTGACAACCGTCAGTCCCCGCCCCCAATACCTTTCTTATCCGAGCTTCATGAGGAACTCGGCGCGGTCCTGGAAGTCCCCGTTGTCTTCCCGTGACCGTTCGGCGACTTCCTCCGCCTTCTCCATCCTCGATGGGGCGGCAGCTAATGGGTACACTGGGGTCCCTCCAGTTGAACGTTCTGTTGCGATGCAACTGTGTCCTCAGAGCGCTTCAACCTGGCGTGGTGATCCTAAGCACCCCTCCAAAGCCTGTCGATTCACATCAACCTTGGTGGCGAAATCGCACAGAGCCGCGGGGCAGGCTGCCGCTTCGCTGTATGCCATGGCGATCCTTCAGGTCTACCAGGCCAGGATCCTCAAGGACATGCACGAGGGCGGAGTTGATCCGGGGCTCTTAAATGAGCTGCGTGCCGCCACCGACCTCGCTCTCCGGGCGACGAAGGTGACCGCACGCTCCCTGGGTCAAGTGATGTCCACAAATGTGGTCCAGGAGCGTCACCTATGGCTGAACCTGGCTGATATGCGGGACACCGAGCGGACCCGGTTCCTCGATGCCCCCATATCCCAGGCCGGCCTCTTCGGCGGGGCGGTTGAGGACTTTGCCCAACAGTTCTCAATCGCCCAGAAGCAGACTGAGGCAATCAAACACGTACTGCCCCGGCGGCCAGCTGCTGCCTCCACCCAGCCGCCGGCACAGTCGCCTCAGTCTGCTCCACGCCGAGGACGCCCTCCTAAGGCTCCCGCCCCTCCCACCCGGTCCAAGCAGCAGCCTTCACCCGGGCCGGGTCGTGGAGGAAGCCGTAGGAAGGCGTCCAAGTCCCCTCAGGCCGCCCCGCGCCCCGCTAAACGCCAGGCCAAGCGGCGCTCCTGAGACGGACGGCTCAGGGATGGGAAATTCTTTCGAGGAGATGGTAGCAGGACCACTCCTTCCCCCGGTGGAGGGCCGGGGGAGAATCCTTTGTTCAGCTGCTGGCCCTCGGGTCAGCAGCGCCCTATGTTGGTCAAAGAAAGAATTAACACTTCCATCCCTGAGCCCACAGAGTCCGGTGATGACGGTGCGCGCCACCCACGGGTCCCGCCACTCGCATCCCACTCTGTCGCCAGCCTCCTGGCAGAGCAGACCCCAGTGGAACGTGCGTCCTTCCCTGGTCTCCTCTGTCAGGACGCAGCTGTCAACCGTGCCCCCGCACCGGGACGCCCCACAGCCTCCCATGTCCGGGCCGGTGACGCTGCATCGCTGCAAACCCACACCGGGTACGTCTGTACTCCGTATGACCCCGTTGGCACAGTTTCTGGGAGTCTGGCTTCAGCTTCCAGGGCTGTCCCGCTGGGTCGAGCGGACCATCATGCGCGGCTACGCGATTCAGTTCGCGCAGGTTCCTCCCTGCTTCCGGGGAGTCCGTTCCACCATGATCGGGGCCAACGCCCCCGTCATGCGAGCGGAGATTGCCACCCTACTGGCGAAGGGTGCGATCGAACCTGTCCCTCCAGCCGAGATGAATTACGGGTTTTACAGCCCGTACTTCATTGTACCCAAAAAGACCGGTGGGTTACGACCGATCCTGGACCTGCGCGTCTTGAACCGTTACCTTCACCGGTTTCCGTTCAAGATGTTGACAGCGAAACGCCTTTTCGAATGCGTTCGTCCAGACGATTGGTTTGCAGCGATCGACCTGAAGGACGCCTACTTCCATGTCTCCATTCTACCTCGACACAGACCGTTCCTACGGTTTGCTTTCGAGGGGCGGGCATATCAGTACGCAGTTCTACTATTCGGGCTATCTCTGTCCCCTCGCGTCTTTACGAAGATTGCCGAGGCAGCCCTTGCGCCCCTTCGGCAGCACGGGGATCGCATCCTGAATTACCTCGACGACTGGCTCATACTGGGTCACTCTCGAGAGCAGGTTTGCGGACACAGAGATTTGGTGCTCCATCACCTAGCCCGTCTGGGCCTTCGGGTCAACTGGGAGAAGAGCAAACTTTGCCCCGCGCAGAGGATCTCTTTTCTCGGTATGGATATCGACTCGGTCGCCATGTGCGCGCAGCTTTCGAGCGCGCGCGCGCAGTCTCTGCTGACTTCCCTCCGTCAAATCGAGGGCAAGAGTGCGGTTCCACTGAAACTATTTCAGAGGCTCCTGGGGATATGGCATCTGCAGCCGCGGTGACGCCGCTCGGATTGCTTCATATGAGACCGCTTCAGCACTGGCTACGCGATCGAGTCCCGAGATGGGCATGGCGGTCTGGCACGCTCCGGGTACAAGTGACTCGGGCCTGCTTACAGACTCTCACCCCGTGGTCGAACCTCAGTTTTCTACGGACCGGAGTGTCCTTAGAACGAGTTTCCAGGCATGTTGTTGTGACAACAGATGCATCATCCACGGGCTGGGGTGCCATGTGCAATGGACAAGCAGCCGCGGGCTCCTGGACAGGACCCCAGCGCCTCCTGCATGTCAATTGCCTTGAGTTACTGGCAGTACGGTTCGCCCTGCACCGCTTCCGAGCGTTGCTGAGGGGTCAACATGTACTAGTCAGGACAGACAACACGGCCGTAGTAGCGTACATCAACCACCAGGGCGATCTACGCTCCCGCCGTATGTCTCAACTCGCCCGCCATCTCGTTTTGTGGAGTCAGAAGCGCCTGAGGTCCCTTCGTGCTGTCCACATCCCCGGAGACCTGAACTGTGCAGCCGACGAGCTCTCACGGATTCAGCCTCTCCCCGGAGAGTGGAGACTCCACCCCCAGACGGTCCAGCTGATATGGGAACGGTTCGGCGACGCACAGGTAGATCTGTTTGCCTCCCAGGACTCTTCCCATTGCTCCCTGTATTATTCCCTGACCAAGGGCACCCTTGGCACGGATGCACTGGCGCACAGCTGGCCGTCAGGGCTACGCAAGTATGCGTTTCCCCCAGTGAGCCTTCTTGCACGGGTACTGTGCAAGATCAGGGAGGACAAGGAGCAGGTCATGTTGGTCGCCCCGTATTGGCACGGCCAGACCTGGTTCCCAGAACTTCTACTCCTTGCGACAGCCCCTCCCTGGCCTATTTCTCTGAGACCGGACCACCTCACTCAGAGACGGGGCACCTTTTGGCACCCGCGTCCAGCGCTCTGGAAGCTCCACGTGTGGCTTCTGGACGGGACGCGGCAGGTTTGAGTAGCCTTCCACCTGCGGTGGTCGCTACCATCACTTCCGCTAGAGCTGAGTCTACGCGACGTCTCTATGCGTTGAAGTGGAACCTCTTCGTCACATGGTGTTCTTCCCGCCAAGAAGACCCCTGGAAATGCCCGATCGGGTCCGTGCTATCGTTTCTCCAGGAGGGGGTGACGCGAAGGCTGTCTCCCTCCACCCTTAAAGTGTATGTGGCCGCAATATCTGCCTACCACGATCTCCTGGGAGACAAAAAGGTAAGTCAGCACGACCTGATCATCAGGTTCCTGAGGGGGGCGAGGAGACTGAATCCTCCTCGCTCTCCTCTCGTTCCCTCTTGGGACCTCTCAGTAGTCTTAAGTGCTCTGCAGAGGCCTCCCTTTGAGCCTTTGCGGTCGGCTGAGATTAAGTTCTTGTCTATGAAGACGGCTCTGCTGACCGCATTGGCCTCGCTTAAGAGAGGTTGGGGACCTGCAAGCATTTTCGGTTGACGAAGCGTGCCTTGAGTTCGGGCCGGCTAACTCTCACGTGATCCTGAGACCCCGGCCCGGATATGTGCCCAAGGTTCCCACCACTCCGTTCCGAGATCAGGTGGTGAACCTGCAAGCGCTGCCTTTGGAGGAGGCAGACCCAGCCTTGGCATTGCTCTGTCCAGTACGCGCTCTCCGCGCCTATGTAGACAGTACGCGATGTTTCAGGACCTCAGACCAGCTCTTTGTCTGTTATGGTGGAGAGCGGAAGGGAAGTGCTCTCTCAAAGCAGAGGTTGTCTCACTGGATAGTGGACACCATTGTTTTGGCTTACCAGCAGCAAGGTCGACCATGTCCCCTTGGTGTGAGGGCACACTCCACCCGGAGTGTGGCCTCCTCTTGGGCTCTAGTCTCTGCCACCCCTAGGGTTAAAAATCCACCTTCGGCTGGTACCCTAGAGTTTCCCATATGCAGCCCACAGCGGGTCATATGTGTACTCTCTAAGTCCTCCCCACGGGTAGGCATCTTTGGCATTCCCTCACTGGGATATGCTTCCCAGTGTACCTTGGTAATCCTGTGATAAGTGGGAGTCCTACGGCCTTAAAGGTCCCATGGCATGGCATTTTTCTATTATTTTATAATGTTTCCTGAGGTGTACTTATATTGTTAGTATGATTTTTACATCATAAAATGTCATAATTTAGAAATAAAAGGCATTTTTTCAATACTGCTGTTTGCCCTGTGGCTGAAGGCCCTGTTACAAGAGGCGTGTCTGCTGTGAGACTTCAGTAAAAACGCCCACTGTTGTGATTGGCTGACATCTTTGCATTTGACATAAGCGGAGGGGGCGTGGTTTAACGAGGTCTACGAGGCACGAGCAGGCACGAGCTGCTGCCAGAGAGACGGATGGACCTGAGTTCACTTCACATCAGTTCTGTCAGTCTCAGTTCAGGGTGAACTGTTGTAGTTACTAGAATACTTCAGGTTATTAGTCTATTTCTAGTCGGAGGGGCTGTCACTCATGTCAGAAAGTTAGTAACTCTAGTAAATTATGGATCAGCGCTGACTCGAGACGCGAACCGTTTAGAACGATTCAGTCCGATTTGGTGAACTGGTTCGGTTCACTAAAAAGAACCGGTTCAAAAGAATGATTCGTTCGCGAACCGGACATCACGGAGACGGAGCGATTGCAAACAAAGTTATTTATAGTAACTACTGAGTTATGAGAGCGCTGTCAGTCAGCGCGAGTTTATTGTGTTTGTATCTGAGAGTTCTGAATAAACACGAGTCCCAGTCACACCGAGTCTTCATCATTATTACCAACTTTGTAACACATGCAAAGTACCATTACAGCTGTCGAGATGAACGAGTTACGAGTAAGTGTTGATAATAGCATTATTTTTTAGATATGTTCCTACCATATGAAACGTGTCAGCATTGAGTACACAGCGCAAACAAAGACACAACAGCATTAATCGAATGTAATCCAGTTTATTGTGGGGAAAGTTGCCTAGCCCGGATATGCTCACCCCCTTCTGCTTAATCTTGCGCCGCGTTTGGTGCCTCCGCTGTGGGCCAGATGCAGTACTGGGGGTCGGGGATGTTGAAGGCCGAGCGCTCAGTGCAGCCCGAGCTTCGGCGTGTGTGAGGTTTATGAGCCGATGTTGAGCAGAAACGACTGTATGCACATTGTAGAACAGATAGACGCGACGAGGGCGTACAAAAACACTGACTCACAAGATAGAAAACACGAAAACACCGTTCTGTCGGGAGAGAGAGAAGCCGCAGCGTGTGCACGAATAATAAATAATTAGCTAACTTACACGAATAATAAATAATTAGCTAACTTACACATCAGAAATCACTGATCACAGATCAGAAGGAACTGAAAAAAGACTTCTGTTTTCATTTGTACATCCAAACACTGAGAAACTGCCAGCGTTCACTCGTTCACAAGCAATGATCTCTCCAGGACAAATATAGCGTTTGCATGGGCGTGCCAGATTCTCTGGGCGGAGGAAAGGGAGGAAACCGTTCCTGCTTGGACGTCAAACCAGGAGACGTCAGGATTGGCTCGTCTGGCCTGTCATTTTCTCAAAGGCAGAGAAAGACAGCCAGAACTCGGTTTTACACCGATCAACATTTCTATCCACTTGGGGACAATACTCAGGCTAGGGGAACTCATATTAATGTTGAAAAACCTCATAAAATGAAAATTTCATGCCATGGGACCTTTAAGTGGCGGAATCTCACACTTACGCAGGGCACTGGATGACAGCTGAGTGGCGTTGTTGTATTGGAACCCCCATTCGTTAGTCACTAACGTACGTCGTAGTGACTGAACGAAAGGGAACGTCTCGGTTACGTATGTAACCCTCGTTCCCTGAGCTCCGCGTTGCTGCCTGGAACGCGGAGTTCAGTCTTGGCTCCTGCAGCAGTAACATAATGCGATGTTGCCAGCGTACTTCCTTATATACCCACGAGGTGGGGCGGAGTTACGCATGCAAATTCCGCATGCCCATGGCATTGGCACTGCCATTGGGCGCTGTTGAATACTCGAAGATGATTGGCTTCTAAGCGAAACCCCCATTCGTTAGTCACTAACGTACGTCTCCGTTCCCTCCTCAGGGAACGAGGGTTACATACGTAACCGAGACGTTTCATCATCATAGCATGTATGGAAAGGGTTAAACCATGCGTGTTACATCTAACCCCACATAAGGTTGTGCCCAGCGCTCCCCCATTGTATAAAACTCTGACTACAGCTATGGAATAACAGTCATGTTTACAATACTTCAATAATGATAAACCAATATCATATACTTAAATAAGGTATAAATAATAGCCAGTCAAGGTTTAGGTTTAGGGCATAGGTGTAATATTTAAAGTTTAGAATATACAATGAACATTTGAACACAAATGTAAAAGAAGCAAACAATACACACTATAAGATTTTATAAACAATGTAAAAAAACAACAACAACAACAACATTGGGTGGGCCAGCTGGGTAACTATCAGCCAGGTTTTTTTTAGGCTACCCCAAAAACTGGTGACTGAATAATTGCAGAGGTCATGAATTTACAAAAATCTTCATATTCATGGCCAATGGGCAACTTCAATGTAATGGCACACGTGTTTGCTTCTGGGAACATTCGCCGGCTGCCATTCAGGTCTTGATGTAAAAAGGTAATTGTCGGAGTCTCTACAAACCCAAATGGAGGTATGGCAGATGCCCCAGAAGCAAACACGAGTACATCTTCAATGGTGATTTCGATTTTGTCACCACCTTCTACCTACACTGCTGCATCTCCATCTGTAATATACAAACCAAATAAACTTTAAGAAAAATCTTAAAAACAGATCTGACACACAAACAGTCTAATCATTAACACCTACAGTTGCAACCAGACATTTGACACAGCACAAATTTGAGTGTACAAAATTACATGTCATAATTGCATATAGCTCTACCAACTGATTACATTTCACCAATATTTTTGAGCAGAGATTTTTTTGACCATATAGATAATTAAACATATATCGTCCAATACAATCAATTGACATATTCCAAGTTATCATATACATGTAAATGCTTGTAGCATCTACAAACATCTCCATAACATTAAAAGCCTGCTTGCTGTCATCTTCACTCTGTGCAATAAATTACCTATGTGATTCACAAATCTGTCTCCGAGTCCAGTTTTTCCCTTACAGGTGGATTTGTATCATTAAATACTTACAATTAAAAGGTGTTATGGAGCAATCCTCAGTACAAGGTCATTGACTTAATATTATTGACGTGCCTAAAGCTCAAATACCATGTTCAGAAAATAAAATGACACATTCTACACAGCACCTACATGACAGAAAGAAATATGAGATGGGAGGAAAATATATCAATTTCTTTCCCATTCTCTGCAATTATACGTTTGGGTTGTTAAATTGTATATAATTTGTGGGTATCAGGAAGCCACTACCAGCATGTGTAGTATTGACATCGCTTTTAATGCACACTTGCTTTTAGCTTTCCAATTTGTAATATATACTTTAGGAAGCGGTGGTACTGACTGCACATTTTACAAGATAAATGTCAATGACGTTCAGGATCTGCAAATCCTCCGACATCATCCTGTAAGTCAACACTCCTTACTATCTCCACGTGATAAGTGAAATCTGACGCATTGCAATGTAACCGAGTACCACTGCAAGCCTAACCATGTCCCTTTAGTGGCTCTGTAGAATGCGTTAATCATATTAATATTTAGGCTTTGGCACATTCCTATAGCATAGGAATAGCATGACTTGCAAATATATTCAATACCAAATTTATAATTATATGAACTCACCTTCAACTTCAATTATCCAGTCCCGCCAGTAGCCAATTGCAACCTCCTCCAAGGCCCTCCTGCTGCTTCCTCTAGGAGAATATTTAACTGTGAAGAGGTCAAGTAAGGAGGCAGCTGACAAGCTGGGTGCTCCACCACAAAACAGTTCCTCCATGAGTGTAGAGTGCACCTCTAGGGCATTTAGGACCCCCAACGTCTCCAGTCCTTCTTTCAGTCTTAAAAAAGGATAAGTACATATGTTCTCAGATGCAAATATGTAAGGTTATAAATGTAACATGTATAAAAGCAACGGTAGGGTTTTTATCAATATTTGGCATGCAAAAGACAGGTAACATATTAAAGGAAACCCCTACAGTGAGAGTTCATTGTTTTTACCTTTAATTTTCACCTGTCAATACATGTATTTATACTGCATGAGTGATCAGGCAGTTAATCTTACTGTTTTAGGGGCATCTCCATCCGTCCCTCCACATAATATCGTAGGGCTGCCTGGACCAGGTCATCCCTTTCCTGTAGGTTTGAAACCCTACACAATGCACCAAGCATGTGGAGGTTGTTTGATGCCTCCACCATGGCTGTGTGGGCCTCTTCGATGGTCTCTGCCCTTTGGATCTAAAAGTTGAAGATGGTAAGGTAAGAGGTTCTATTGTTTGTGAACTGTTTATGGCAAGAAAAAAATCTTTTAGCATAGCAACAACAGAACAGTACTCAGCCATCAAATATCTGCCAGTATAGACTGAAAGTAAACTATGACATCTGTTTTATTTTATTTTGTTTTCAAAAAATAAAAATAAAGCACAATACCAAGAGGATATTTTGGCCCTGAGGTTGTAGTTTTGATGACATTACAGATTCTACATTCTGTATCAACAAGACCAAAGAAAGATTTGTAACATACCTTATCCAGTTGATCATGCAGCTCTGTGTCATCCACTTCGGTTATGTCTACTGGGGGAGTAGGGAGCCCTGACAGTTGTGCAAATTGCCGTCTGGACAGCACACGGGGTCCCACCCCACCGTGGACAAGGCAAACAGAGAACATCATGCCCAACAACTTGTAGGTTCCCCTGGACAAGCCTAGAACAATTGGAATGAAAAAAAATTCTGTCCTGCAATTAAAGGTTTTAAAATTTGTGGAAACTAACTTAAGCTTTGAAATCTCTGTATTTGTCCCCCAGTATTAATTAAAAACATGTCCTATAATATTAAGTTGGAATTACATGTGGTAAAAGGTTTGAAAAAGAAAATAATGTTTATATTTAAGCATTTGGCAGACGCTTTTATCCAAAGCGACTTACATTTCATACAAGGTACACATTTACAGACTTATCAGATCTTGTTTTCCCTGGGAATTGAACCCATGACCTTGGCGTTGCAAGCGCCAACGCTCTACTGTAGGAGCTACAGAAAGGCTTTGATTGATATGTCAATGTTGAAATTTTTTTAATCTTTTTGACCCAGCAATTTATTATGCATTGCACGCCGCGATCACATGTACAGCCAATTGCCAGCATGCAGAAGTGTTTATAAGTGTTTAAATATATATGGAATTTATATGCTGGCAATTGCCTGTACATGCGATTGAGGGGTCAGACAATCACATGTGACATGATTGTGTATTATATTTCTTATGAAAAAAAAAAAAAGGTATATATAATTACACAACAGATGTACCTACCAAGAGAATCAAGAGCAAGGCTCTTGCAGTTCTGGGGCCCCACAAAGTATTGTGACTCCACAACTGCTTTCATGAGGAGCCTTATAAATTCCCGGGTAGGTCCACCACCATCAATTGAGCCCTCGCCAGTTCCACAAGTATCTACAAACACGACATCCAACCGCTTCGAGGGATTAAAGGCCCGCCTCCTGAAGGTCCTCATAGCACTATCCAGAACATTGGACCTTACTACGTTTATGCAATTGGACATGGGGCCAGACTCAGTCAGTTCAGCTGCTGACTGTAGACTTAGCAACAGCCCTTTCAAGTCATGACTGAAAAACAAGGTAATCACAGCAATGTTATCCAAGCTGCCATAAACATGCAATTATATGGCTAACTAATTAGCCATAATTAATGTTATCAATTACGGCATGTTGTTAGGGAAAAAAAGACAATGCAACTGTTCTAATTAAAAGAGGTTTGTTATTTGAAAAATGTACGATACAAATACTCCATTTTTGGGGAAGCCATCCCTGTCAGGTGATAATATCGACATCTTAAATAAGTAAATCAATCTCAGGTTCTCTTGTATTCGTAAAAAGGTTGACAGCTATGCACATTTGAACTGCATCAGACCAGAGATATATTAGTTATCTAAAGATTTGTTACGAATTAACTTCTACATACTTCCTAGAGGAAGTACAACACTTTTCACAGTTTTAAGTTACACGGAAAGTGATGTATTGGAGATACACGTGGCTTCTGACATCACACTTGGATGTGGGCAGAGTTGGATATCCACCGCAGGCTGCAGCGAGCCCTACTTGGGAAAAGTCGCATCGAATGTAATTCACATGACACTGGGTCATGATGAGCGAGAAACACGCAAACGTTGCATAGTAAAATCTGCATTTTATTATTAGCCAACATTCAGAAGTGTAAAACACCGGTAAATAAAATACAACATTTACAACACTATAACACACTATGCGTATTTTACTTTTCCTCACTGTATGACAAATCCTTGAATAAATGGTATTCAGAAAACAACAAGAATTAAAAATATAAGTAGCCTATATAATAAAAACATTGATAGAAAGTCCGTGTATCATCTGATCATTTTATTTTCTTACTCTCGTTTTTTTCTTTAGATTAGGCTATTGCACGGAAAGTGAGATTTCGGCTAGATTTCTCGTTTTTCGTTGGTGGTTTACAAATCGGTTAATGGCTTCGATATTTCATTTGCACATCTTTTGATAGTTTGTTTTCCAATTTGAAATGAAATAAGCAGAAACGAAAAACGGCCCCTTTACTCGTTTTTCAAAAAACGAATAAACGAGATTTCGGCTTGATTTTTTCGTTTGTTGGTTTAGGGGTAAAATAACGGTTTAATAACTTCAATATTTGTTTTTCACATGTGGGCGGACATGAGACGCCCCTTTCCGCCGATTGGTCAATAAGTGATGTATAATCTGAGCGTGTGACGTCATCTGTCATTCCCCGGGCCAGCGCCTGTTCAACAGGCGACCGCTTTTTAAACTGTAGCCTACATGGCAGGTCCTAGATCGGGCTTTCTTCTGTGCAACTTAATGCGTTTCACAAAACAAAATTATATCAGAAATATTAAATATTAATCTGCACCCAGCCTATATATATATATATATATATATAGAAATATAATGAAAATTAACTGCCAATTGAGACAAAAAGTTAAAAGTAAAACACAAATTTGTAAAAAAAAATTTTTTAATGTTTCCGTAATAAGCAGTTCTATCTTATAAAAAGAAATCATTAGAAAACCAGAATGCCTGCAGATGAACTGTTAATGACTGTTAATTTAATACAATAGTCAATGAAAATATAGTTCCAAACAGCACCACAGCAGAAAACACTTGCACTTGTCTAAGAGGAGTAGTTGTGTGGGTGTCAGTGACGTATGTCTGGGCATGCAGGGTATGCACGTGCATATGGGCCATGGGGAACTTTTAATTGAAACGAGGGAATTAATGTTTTATTAGTGGCCACAATAAATATATTTGTATGCATGCCATGTATAGCCTAGTAGTTTCTTGTTTCTCCATAATGACTAATTTCTCTGTCATTTCTTGTGTTCGCGTTTATTAGACTAATTTTTGCAGCTGCCATCAATTTCGCCAAAACTCCCATTTATAATTACTCTAGCCTACTCCCATATATAATTACCCTACTGTAATTAAGACATATATTCAAGAAATGTGTTAAACACAAAGACTCTATGGTTCCAATCTTACTCAAAGGCCGCGGAAACAGTGTTCATTACGCACTTCAATCAATTCCCCACGTTCTTCGATTACTTCTTATTTATTAAATATAGGTACAGGCATTAGGTATAAGTTCAAGACATGATTATGAACTATAAACTATAAACAATACCAACGCGAACACAGCTAGGGAACGGATTAATTTACTCCACTCCAAACGTCTTCATTAAAAAAAAAAAAAATTGTTTATTAAATGCAACGTTTTTAATTTCAAAAGCATTTCTAAATTCAGCTCATATTTCTAACAAACGAAATTCCGAGCCAAAATAACGAAATGGTAAAAAACAACAACTTTGAGCTACCACCATGCCAATGCAAACATTTCGCTCTTTTAATTGTTATCAGTGTTTGAATAACACGTCTCCTTCCATTAAACATAATGGCTAGGCGGTGGCTGGGATACACATAATCCCAACATACATGACATCATTTTCAGAATAACTTTTCACGAGAGAAAAAAATGTTTTAGTCGCATAACATCTGTTAATGGAAACGCTGTCATTTCGCAATAGGTTTTATTGACATTTAGAAAATATCTCAAAAGTTTTTCGCAAATCTGTAATGGAAACGCGGCTGTGACTGAGCTTGTTTAAGAGAAAAAATTGCTGAGTAGAGTGTGTTTTTATGGTATTGTTTGGTTTGGTATTTTCTTGATACACTACAGTGAACGTCTATAAATGCCTCGATGTAGCCTACTTGGTGGGGCGGGGTTAGGGGGGCCCGTACAATTTATTTTGCATTAGACGTTCAGACGGGCAAACGTGCAGACGTGCAGACGTTCTCCACACGCATGTCACACGCACGTAGTCACATTTGTCAATTTAGATCGTTGTGACGTTCAGACGTTCAGACGTAATCCACACGTTTACTTCTAATGTGACGCCGCCGTGACGTCTGCATAGATCAACAGCTACACGTTGCTGACGTGTGTACGTGACGTAATATTTGCGTGTACGTCTCCATATAAAACAAATGGAGACGTACACGCACGTATACACGTGTGTTGTCTGTCGTGCTTGTCAGTCTCGTCGCCGAATGGTACATTCCGAGCGCCATATGCGATCTCCTCTCTCTGTGTGCGAGTGACGTGTGTGCGTGCGAGTGACGTGTGTGTGTTTGAGTGACATGTGTACGCGTGCGATCTCCGCTCTCTGTGTGCGAGTGACGTGTTTGTGTGTGTGTGCGAGTGACGTGTGTGCGTGCGAGTGACGTATGTGCGTGCGATCTCCGCTCTCTGTGTGCGAGTGACGTGTTTGTGTGTGTGCGATATCTGCTCTCTGTGTGCAAGTGACATGTGTGTGTGTGTGTGTGTGTGTGCAGTGCGATCTCCGCTCTCTGTGTGTGTGTGCGATATCTGCTCTCTATGTGCGAGTGACGTGTGTGTGCGTGCTTGTGTGTGTGTGTGCAGTGCGATCTCCGCTCTCTGTGTGTGTGCACGAGTGACGTGTGTGTGTGTGCGAGTGACGTGTGTGTGCAAGGTATGTGTGTGTGTGTGTGTGCTTGCATGTGTGTGCAAGTGACGTGTTTTTTTGTGTGTGTGTGTGTGTGTGTGTGTGCAGTGCGAGTGACGTGTGTGTGTGTGTGTGTGTG
>JARQWZ010000154.1:180000-227500 GCA_033150135.1 Gobio occitaniae
GTGAGTGAGTGAGTGAGTGAGTGAGTGAGTGAGTGAGTGTGTGTGTGTGTGAGTGAGTGAGTGTGTGAGTAGGGCTGAACGATTTTGGAAAAAAATCTAATTGCGATTTTTTTAACCAATATTGCGATTGCGATTTAATATGCGATTATTTTTTAAACTCTTTATCTTCTGTATTATTCAACAATACATCATTGTATAGTAATGGTGGAAATCTTTAATTGGTACCTCACGATCCGATTCCGATTCTGGGAGTCACGATCCGATTCCAAAACAATTCTTGAACTTTTTCCTTATTAATTAATCTTATTAATTTATTAAAAACTTAAAATGTTTTTTATTATGATATATGTAATTATAAGCTTTTTAAAATAACTAGGACATTATAACATTTTAATTAAAACAATTGCATGTTAATAATTTTAAATATATAAACTAATATAGCTGCAAAACATAAGCTAGTAAATCATAAAGAGGAACAAAAAACATATTACAAGCAATGAACAAAGAGTGCTTTCAGTATTTAAGAGTGTCTGAACTGTGAGTGATTTTTCTCTTTCTCAGCTTTTACTGTTGTTTGATTATTAATCATGACATCATTATAGACATTGGGAGACCTGCATTCACACTAATGCACAGATCTCTTTTGAAATATAAGATGTTTTTGCCCTGTCTGTTTAATTCATTAAGACATTACTGACGGTGTTTACATTAATTTTGCGTCATAAAAGCATTTTGAGACTCACACAGACGAGTGCTCGCGAGCACTCTTCACAAAGCGTCGCGTGAGCATTTGAAATGGAAAACCTTCTGTCAGTGAGTTACTTATTTTTTAATATACAAGCACACTGCATTCCTAACGACATGAATGAAGCCTTCGTTGAGCGTTTGTAAGGAAAATACCGGCGGGCGAGAACACACTCTGTAAGCGTGACATCAAAGCTAAGTTTCTCACAGCGCATATCCTGTGCAAAGAAGCCTGCGAATGTCATTGCGATTCGCGCCGTCAACCGTTCCGGACGTTATGAAATATTATTTTATGGTTCGTGTGAGTGTGTGTGTGTGTGTATGTGTGAGAGAGAGAGAGAAAGAGAGAGATAATGGAAGCAATCAGAATAGGGGTGTTTCTAAAACACACGCAGCGCCACCACGCACCTGCAGTTAAAATCTAAGCTCAGAATCGATCCAGAATCATTGGAGAAGAATCTTTTCTCCCACCTCTATTGTAGCCTATAGTATGAACAACACAATATTAGATAGATCAAACACAAAGATAGATTAGAAAAGATTAGATAGAAGAACACGCTTCTTCTGCAAACTTTACTCTCGCGAGTCACGTGACCAGACTGTAATCGCAGCCTTTGCGGTTAGGAAATCGTGTTTAATCATATCGCGATATTATCGCAAATGCAATTAATCGTTCAGCCCTATGTGTGAGTGAGTCAGTGAGTGAGTGAGTGAGTGAGTGAGTGTCTTTTGAGTGAGTGAGTGAGTGAGTGAGTGAGTGAGTGAGTGAGTGAGTGAGTGTGTGTGTGAGTGAGTGAGTGTGTGAGTGAGTGAGTGTGTGAGTGAGTGAGTGAGTGTGTGTGTGTGTGTGTGTGTGTGTGTGTGTGTGTGTGTGTGAGTGAGTGAGTGTCTTTTGAGTGAGTGAGTGAGTGAGTGAGTGAGTGAGTGAGTGAGTGAGTGAGTGAGTGAGTGTCTTTTGAGTGAGTGAGTGGAGAGAAAGAGGATTCCTTGGGAGATGGTCACACTTGAGTTGAGCTCCAGTTAAATTATGAAAAAATTAGAATAATTTTACTAACAAATGAGAGAAAAGTAGATGATTCAACATAAAACAACATCTAGACAAAGATTCCAAAGGTTTTGTTGAATTAGGACAGTTTTTTTTTTTTTTACAACTGTCACACCCGAATCTGAGGAAAATTCACAACAAGAAGAGAATTACAGGATAACCTCAGGATTCCCCTCTGCAGAAGAGGATATTCATGCTGAAAGGGATATCATCAAACAACAAAACAACAACAACTAAGAAGAAAAATTACAAGAAAAGAGAGGTAAAGACATTTTGATCAGACAGTGCCATTTCATACCTCTCCTTGAGTTTTGCTTAGAAGAACAGCACAGAGAGACATTTTGGACAAAACTGGAACTTTAAAGAAACAAATTTTTCTCAAAATCAGTGAAAGTCATATTTTTCCCCTTTTTGGGCTCATTTTTATCCCTTAATGTCTTCACTGAGAGAAAACAAACAAAAATAAACAAAAAACTGGCAGTTAAGTCGGTTGATTGTTTACGTTCTAAATCAGCGATGGCCAGTGAATCATCATCATCATCCTCATCCTGGCCCCGCACCTTCATCTACCCTCAGAAGAGTTCTGAACACTCCAGGCAGCTGCTCAGACACAAGCAGGTGAAGGAAAGGCCTGAAACACTGTTCGCTGAACAACATCACAGTGTCATGACCAACCTGCTCTTCTACACTGAACACAAACACAGCCCGCTATGGCACACTGCCTTCTGTCAACATTTCCCCTTTTTCCAAGAAAAGAGGCATCTGTAAAGGCAGACAGATCTTAGCATTCGAAGATGCTGAAAAAAATGCTGAATCAAGATTTTTAACCCTGAACTTGTACCAAAATGGCACTGTCATGGTCCAGGGATCAGAGTCTGCTCTCAAAGTCTTCATTGAGGATTTTGATCTAATAAGAACACTGGCACTGTCTGATGAAGATGACATCAAGGACATGAACACCGATGCCTCTCCTGGAAGATCAGTCCAAAAGATGAAAATGGCTTCAGCAACTATTATTCCATCTCCAATGTCAAGAACGAAAGACAATTTTTCACTCCTGGAGGTAGAAGTAGTGGAGCTAAAAGAGCTGATACTGTCCCATCTGAAAGACAACGACATGGAACAGCGGACAAACGACATAAAGAACTTAAGACAAGATGTTGAATGTCTTCAAAGACACAGAGAAGAGATATCAAGGGAACTTCAGCTAACTAAAGATGAACTGAGTGAAGTTAAAGCAAAGCTAGGAAGACAACTAACAGAAGTTAGAACAGAAATGCAGGAGGAGCTCTCTGCCTTGAAGTCAGTACTCCACACCAAAGATAAACTCATCAATGATCTGAGAGAAAAACTCAGTTCTGTGTCAGCAGCACCCAAAGAGTCTTCTGTTAAACCCTTGATACATCCAGAGATACTCATGGAAAATGCTCAACCTGAGCAGCTACCAGAGGAAGAAGAGTGTCACTGCTCGCCTGATCCAGCAGCCCAGATCCACAGCTCCGCAGCAGAGGACCAGTGGACCAGTGGACCAGTGGATTTGATGACCAGTTGTCCTTCAGAGATCACATTGCTAAGACAGCTCGCTCTTGCAGGTTTGCGCTCTACAACATCAGGAAGATCAGACCGTTCCTAACAGAACACGCAACACAGCTTCTTGTCCAGGCCCTGGTTATTTCTAGACTTGACTACTGCAATGCGCTTCTGGCTGGACTCCCCTCTTGTGCGACCCAAACACTTCGAATGATCCAGAATGCAGCGGCACGTCTGGTCTTCAACGAGCCCAAAAGGACCCACGTCACACCACTCTTCATCTCTCTGCAATGGCTACCACTCGCTGCTCGCATCAAGTTTAAGTCGCTGACGCTTGCCTACAGAGCCACCACGCACTCAGCTCCTGCATACTTTGACTCGATTCTACGTCGCCACACCCCCACCAGAAGCCTTCGTTCAGCTAAGGAGCGAAGGCTTGTGGTACCATCACAGAGAGGCAAAAAATCCCTCTCCAGAACATTCTCATTCAACGTTCCCAGCTGGTGGAATGATCTGCCTACCGCCATCCGAAATGCGGATTCATTGACAACATTCAAAAGTCAACTAAAAACTCATCTCTTCCGTGAGCACTTAACCTCCTAAATAAAAATAAAAAAATAAATAAATTAAAAAAAAAAAACTTTCCTTTCCTCTTTTCCTCCTCTTTCCCTCCCTACTCTAGCCTGTGCTACACTGAGAAATGTACACGGACCAAGTATTTCAGGCACTTGTTGCGCTCACTCGACTCTTCACGACCAATCGCTTATTGTACCCCCAAGTTGTAAGTCGCTTTGGATAAAAGCGTCTGCTAAATGCATAAATGTAAATGTAAATGTAGAGGACCCGAGAGAAACACACGCTCTCATCCTGACCGACTCAAATGGGAAATACATCAGTGAGAAACTTCTACTCCCAGATATGAGAGTCAAGAAAATCTGGTGCCCAAACACAAGATGCGCTTTTCAGATCCTGTCTGAGAGAGACCCATATGAAAATTATAAGCACATCATCATCCACACAGGGACAAATGATCTAAGGGCCATGAAGGGCCGTGTGGCTCCTGTGATCAGAGAGGTGGCAATCAGAGCCACACAACGCTTCCCAGAGACTAAAATAACCCTGTCTACACTACTGCCACGCTCTGATGTGCCATTCCACGTGATCCATGGAAATAATGTGGAGCTCTCCAGAAGCTGCGCACTTATTCCTAATGTTCATCTCGCCCATCACAAAGACATACAACCCCATCATATGTATGACCATGTACATCTCAACAAACAAGGAGTGAAAGTCTTCGCCAGAGTGCTGAAAAGCACAGCCCTTGGAAACACACCAAGAAACAACAGAAACACCAATGAAAAGAGAAGCTCTCAGCCACCAAGAACCCTGCGTCCTCCAGCAGAGTCCAGACCGGCCACAGGACCTCCATTACAACACCAGAGCTACGCAGCGGCAAGAACCCTCCGTCCTCCAGCAGAGTCCAGACCGGCCACAGGACCTCCATCACAACACCAGAGCTACGCAGCGGCAAGAACCCTCCGTCCTCCAGCAGAGCCCAGACCGGCCACAGGACCTCCATCACAACACCAGAGCTACACAACAACAAGAACCCTCCGTCCTCCAGCAGAGTCCAGACCGGCCACAGGACCTCCATCACAACACCAGAGCTACACAACGGCAAGAACCCTCCGTCCTCCAGCAGATCCCAGACCGGCCACAGGACCTCCATCACAACACCAGAGCTACACAACGGCAAGAACCCTCCGTCCTCCAGCAGAGTCCAGACCGGCCAAAGGACCTCCATCACAACACCAGAGCTACACAACGGCAAGAACCCTCCGTCCTCCAGCAGAGTCCAGACCGGCCACAGGACCTCCATCACAACATCAGAGCTACACAACGACAAGAACCCTCCGTCCTCCAGCAGAGTCCAGACCTGCCACAGGACCTCCATCACAACACCAGAGCTACACAACGGCAAGAACCCTCCGTCCTCCAGCAGAGTCCAGACCGGCCACAGGACCTCCATCACAACACCAGAGCTACACAACGGCAAGAACCCTCCGTCCTCCAGCAGAGCCCAGACCGGCCACAGGACCTCCATCACAACACCAGAGCTACGCAACGACAAGAACCCTCCGTCCTCCAGCAGAGTCCAGACCGGCCAGAGGACCTCCATCACAACACCAGAGCTACACAACGACAAGAACCCTCCGTCCTCCAGCAGAGTCCAGACCGGCCACAGGACCTCCATCACAACACCAGAGCTACACAACGACAAGAACCCTCCGTCCTCCAGCAGAGTCCAGACCGGCCACAGGACCTCCATCACAACACCAGAGCTACACAACGACAAGAACCCTCCGTCCTCCAGCAGAGTCCAGACCGGCCACAGGACCTCCATCACAACACCAGAGCTACGCAGCGGCAAGAACCCTCCGTCCTCCAGCAGAGCCCAGACCGGCCACAGGACCTCCATCACAACACCAGAGCTACGCAGCGGCAAGAACCCTCCGTCCTCCAGCAGAGCCCAGACCGGCCACAGGACCTCCATCACAACACCAGAGCTACGCAGCGGCAAGAACCCTCCGTCCTCCAGCAGAGCCCAGACCGGCCACAGGACCTCCATCACAACACCAGAGCTACGCAGCGGCAAGAACCCTCCGTCCAGAGCTACACAAGGATGGAGGTCCACAGGACCTCCATCACAACACCAGAGCTACACAACGGCAAGAACCCTCCGTCCTCCAGCAGAGCCCAGACCGGCCAGAGGACCTCCATCACAACACCAGAGCTACGCAACGACAAGAACCCTCTGTCCTCCAGCAGAGTCCAGACCGGCCACAGGACCTCCATCACAACACCAGAGCTACGCAGCGGCAAGAACCCTCCGTCCTCCAGCAGAGCCCAGACCGGCCACAGGACCTCCGTCACAACACCAGAGCTACACAACGACAAGAACCCTCCGTACTCCAGCAGAGCCCAGACCGGCCACAAGACCTCCATCACAACACCAGAGCTACACAACGACAAGAACCCTCCATCCTCCAGCAGAGCCCAGACCGGCCACAGGACCTCCATCACAACACCAGAGCTACACTACGACAAGAACCCTCCATCCTCCAGCAGAGCCCAGACCGGCCACAGGACCTCCATCACAACACCAGAGCTAGACAACGGCAAGAACCCTCCGTCCTCCAGCAGAGCCCAGACCGGCCACAGGACCTCCATCACAACACCAGAGCTACACAACAACAAGAACCCTCCGTCCTCCAGCAGAGTCCAGACCGGCCACAGGACCTCCATCACAACACCAGAGCTACACAACGGCAAGAACCCTCCGTCCTCCAGCAGAGCCCAGACCGGCCACAGGACCTCCATCACAACACCAGAGCTACACAACGACAAGAACCCTCCGTCCTCCAGCAGAGCCCAGACCGGCCACAGGACCTCCATCACAACACCAGAGCTACACAACGGCAAGAACCCTCCGTCCTCCAGCAGAGCCCAGACCGGCCACAGGACCTCCATCACAACACCAGAGCTACACAACGGCAAGAACCCTCCGTCCTCCAGCAGAGCCCAGACCGGCCACAGGACCTCCATCACAACACCAGAGCTACACAACGACAAGAACCCTCCGTCCTCCAGCAGAGTCCAGACCGGCCACAGGACCTCCATCACAACACCAGAGCTACACAACGACAAGAACCCTCCGTCCTCCAGCAGAGCCCAGACCGGCCACAGGACCTCCATCACAACACCAGAGCTACACAACGACAAGAACCCTCCGTCCTCCAGCAGAGCACGGACCGGCCACAGGACCTCCATCACAACACCAGAGATACACAACGGCAAGAACCCTCCGTCCTCCAGCAGAGCCCAGACCGGCCACAGGACCTCCATCACAACACCAGAGCTACGCAACGACAAGAACCCTCCGTCCTCCAGCAGAGTCCAGACCGGCCAGAGGACCTCCATCACAACACCAGAGCTACACAACGACAAGAACCCTCCGTCCTCCAGCAGAGTCCAGACCGGCCACAGGACCTCCATCACAACACCAGAGCTACACAACGACAAGAACCCTCCGTCCTCCAGCAGAGTCCAGACCGGCCACAGGACCTCCATCACAACACCAGAGCTACACAACGACAAGAACCCTCCGTCCTCCAGCAGAGCCCAGACCGGCCACAGGACCTCCATCACAACACCAGAGCTACACAACGACAAGAACCCTCCGTCCTCCAGCAGAGCACGGACCGGCCACAGGACCTCCATCACAACACCAGAGCTACACAACGGCAAGAACCCTCCGTCCTCCAGCAGAGCCCAGACCGGCCACAGGACCTCCATCACAACACCAGAGCTACGCAACGACAAGAACCCTCCGTCCTCCAGCAGAGTCCAGACCGGCCAGAGGACCTCCATCACAACACCAGAGCTACACAACGACAAGAACCCTCCGTCCTCCAGCAGAGTCCAGACCGGCCACAGGACCTCCATCACAACACCAGAGCTACACAACGACAAGAACCCTCCGTCCTCCAGCAGAGTCCAGACCGGCCACAGGACCTCCATCACAACACCAGAGCTACACAACGACAAGAACCCTCCGTCCTCCAGCAGAGTCCAGACCGGCCACAGGACCTCCATCACAACACCAGAGCTACACAACGACAAGAACCCTCCGTCCTCCAGCAGAGTCCAGACCGGCCACAGGACCTCCATCACAACACCAGAGCTACGCAGCGGCAAGAACCCTCCGTCCTCCAGCAGAGCCCAGACCGGCCACAGGACCTCCATCACAACACCAGAGCTACGCAGCGGCAAGAACCCTCCGTCCTCCAGCAGAGCCCAGACCGGCCACAGGACCTCCATCACAACACCAGAGCTACGCAGCGGCAAGAACCCTCCGTCCAGAGCTACACAAGGATGGAGGTCCACAGGACCTCCATCACAACACCAGAGCTACACAACGGCAAGAACCCTCCGTCCTCCAGCAGAGCCCAGACCGGCCAGAGGACCTCCATCACAACACCAGAGCTACGCAACGACAAGAACCCTCTGTCCTCCAGCAGAGTCCAGACCGGCCACAGGACCTCCATCACAACACCAGAGCTACGCAGCGGCAAGAACCCTCCGTCCTCCAGCAGAGCCCAGACCGGCCACAGGACCTCCGTCACAACACCAGAGCTACACAACGACAAGAACCCTCCGTACTCCAGCAGAGCCCAGACCGGCCACAAGACCTCCATCACAACACCAGAGCTACACAACGACAAGAACCCTCCATCCTCCAGCAGAGCCCAGACCGGCCACAGGACCTCCATCACAACACCAGAGCTACACTACGACAAGAACCCTCCATCCTCCAGTAGAGCCCAGACCGGCCACAGGACCTCCATCACAACACCAGAGCTAGACAACGGCAAGAACCCTCCATCCTCCAGCAGAGCCCAGACCGGCCACAGGACCTCCATCACAACACCAGAGCTACACAACAACAAGAACCCTCCGTCCTCCAGCAGAGTCCAGACCGGCCACAGGACCTCCATCACAACACCAGAGCTACACAACGGCAAGAACCCTCCGTCCTCCAGCAGAGCCCAGACCGGCCACAGGACCTCCATCACAACACCAGAGCTACACAACGACAAGAACCCTCCGTCCTCCAGCAGAGCCCAGACCGGCCACAGGACCTCCATCACAACACCAGAGCTACACAACGGCAAGAACCCTCCGTCCTCCAGCAGAGCCCAGACCGGCCACAGGACCTCCATCACATCACCAGAGCTACACAACGGCAAGAACCCTCCGTCCTCCAGCAGAGCCCAGACCGGCCACAGGACCTCCATCACAACACCAGAGCTACACAACGACAAGAACCCTCCGTCCTCCAGCAGAGTCCAGACCGGCCACAGGACCTCCATCACAACACCAGAGCTACACAACGACAAGAACCCTCCGTCCTCCAGCAGAGCCCAGACCGGCCACAGGACCTCCATCACAACACCAGAGCTACACAACGACAAGAACCCTCCGTCCTCCAGCAGAGCACGGACCGGCCACAGGACCTCCATCACAACACCAGAGCTACACAACGGCAAGAACCCTCCGTCCTCCAGCAGAGCCCAGACCGGCCACAGGACCTCCATCACAACACCAGAGCTACACAACGGCAAGAACCCTCCGTCCTCCAGCAGAGCCCAGACCGGCCACAGGACCTCCATCACAACACCAGTGCTACGCAACGACAAGAACCCTCCGTCCTCCAGCAGAGTCCAGACCGGCCACAGGACCTCCATCACAACACCAGAGCTACGCAGCAGCAAGAACATAGTCTGCTCTAGACTGAGGACTTAACCTGCACACACACACACACGCACTACAGAAAAACTATCCATGAAATCTTTTAAAATCAGTTGTTGGAACATACAGGGTCTGCACTCTTCTACTTTTGGTAACAAGACGGCAGACCAAGACTTGCTCAGCAGTGTCACAGATATGGACATCTGTATCTTTCATGAGACGTGGTGTCGCAGTAATGACACATTACATTGTCCAATAGGATACAAGGAAATTGTTGTTCCTTCTTTAAAAAATCCTAAAATTAAATGTGGCCGTGACTCAGGTGGAATACTTATATGGCACAAAGACAATCTGAAACATTCAATTAAAATTGTTAAAATTGAAAAATCATCTATTTGGCTTGAAGTGAAATCCGTCATATCACAGTGTAACCTTTACCTCTGTGCCGTCTATATTCCACCTCACGACTCTCCCTATTACGAAGAGCAAAGCTTTCCAAGGCTACAGACTGACATCTTACACTTTAAGTCCAGAGGAAATATCCTCATATGCGGCGATTTAAACGCCAGGACAGGGAGAGAAATTGATTATGTAAATATTGTAGATAATGACCACATCCTCAATGACACCACGTTTCATTGCTCATCAAATATCTCACCAAGAAACAGCTATGATAGTTCAGTCAACATGAATGGAAAACAAATGCTAAAGCTGTGTAAAGGGTTAGGGCTGTACATCATCAATGGCAGAACTAGAGGAGACACACTAGGCAGATTCACGTACTGCTCCAGATTAGGAACCAGTGTGGTTGATTATTCAATAGCAGAAATTGATTCAAACTTTATTAATGCCTTCACAGTCAGACCTCAGCTTCCGATTTCCAATCACTGCCAAACTGTGCTTTATCTGAAACCACCACGGGAAAGGACCAAAACATCTCCCCTCCAATCTGAAAAACTGTTCCCTTTGAAACCTAAACTCAAGCGGACTCAACCCAGCTCCGACCAATTCAAAGAAAATATGAACAGCCCTACTATACTAAAAATGCTGGATGGCTTTATGTCCACTGAGTTCACTTTAGATGGTAATGGGATAAATCTAGCAACAAAAAACTTAAATTATATATTCAAAACATTGACGACTCTATCTAACATTAAACAGCAAAACAATCATAAAACAAATCATCAGAGAATGAGAAAGGATGTGTGGTTTGATGATGAATGTGTAGGTCTCAGAAAAGAGCTGAGGAGACTTTCCAACCGAAAGCACAGCGACCCATCCAGCCAGACATTACGCCTTTCTTATTCAGACTGTCTGAAGAATTACAAAAGACTACTGTGGAATAAAAGAGAGAAATATTTGAACGCCAAAATTGATGAAATTGATAAAGCAGTAGATCAAAACACTTTCTGGAACTTATATAAAAAACGTCTCAGGTTACGAATGTAACCATTGTTCCCTGAGAACAGGGAACGAGACGCTGCGTCAGCTTTGATGCTACGGGGAACGCCTCCGGCGTGACAGGTGCCTGAAATCACATTGAATCACGTCAATCCTATTGACCGGCGACAGCCTATGACGTCATCAAGGCGCGACCAGGAAGTATATAAGGGAGCCTTGCCAACATGACAGTATCTACTCGTCTGAAGGGACTGTTTTTCGGCAGGCAGGCCCTGCGGCATGGCACAGCGACGCAGCGTCTCGTTCCCTGTTCTCAGGGAACAATGGTTACATTCGTAACCTGAGACGTTCCCTTTCGAAAGGGAACTCGCGCTGCGTCAGCTTTGACGCTACGGGGAACGATATACCCACGCCGCCATGCCGACGGGAGTGCATGCCCACTGGCAGTGACAACTGTCAAGACAAGCAAATCTTACTGAAATGCTTGAACCACTCCCCTTCTGGTCACGTTAGGCTGTCAGTGACAGCGCCCCCTACGGTCAAAGCCCAAGCTTATCGCCTGAGAAGGAAACCTTCACACACATGAGTTCCCTCCCAGGCCTTGCTCGAAGGCCTGGAACCAACCCATTCGACTCAGAAGGGGTTCCTTTAAGGGAGCGTGGCAAGGGAACTACGAGGGAACCCTATGCCAGTCACTATTCGGGAGATTATCCCCGAATGCCACCAGGGAGACCTGACCAGGTGACCCAGTCTAGTATGGGACACGTAATACGGTCAACCCTGTCTGTACAGTACAGAGCCTCTGGTACTCGCCTCCGAAGAGACATCCCGCTAGGGTGCTGCAAGAAAGGGCAGCGTCACCGACTAGCCGGACCTCAGAGACGGGTTATCCCGGAGAGCAGCGCTCAGCGAAGTGCTTTCAAACCCTTGCTAGCGAGGGGAGTCAAGCCGCTCGATCCTCGGATCTACCAAGCACTTACTTTAAAACGTGCTTAGGAGGCCAAAGGCCTTATAGGCTGAATATATCGGGAGGGGCCCCTCGGGACCTACCACCAATAGATCAGCCCCAGGAGGCTGTAAGCTCACAACAGACCCTCGCTTGAGAGGAGCTCATAAGCCTGCCCGGTAGGCAACCATGCCGTAGGCACACTATGAAGGTCCCGTCCTGTCGGGACCACATAGCCACAGTGACACCTCGTCGTGCTAGGGTAAGAACACCGCCTTCAGGTCTCGCAAACGGCCAGAGACCGGCGCCTGATAGCGGGTAGCCACTAGCTGTCAGCATAAAGCCAGTTGTGTGTTCCCGCCTAGGGAACTCGTGCCCCAGGGAGGCCGAGAGAGGCCTCCACCTGGTAACCTGATAGACCGCTCGCGCATCCAAAGCAGCGCTCGTCCTCAGGAAGGCCAAACGGGCCTAACACCTGATCGCAGTCGTGCTAGCCCTCGAGGTAGCTGGGAAGACCAGGGACTCGCTTAATCAGGGAGGCCAAGCGGGCCTACCAACTGCAAGACATCGAGCACTCATAGCCAAGCTGAATGTGCTACTCATAGCACTTCAAGCTCACCACAGCGGCTGGGGACCGGGAGCTCGCTTTCAGGGAGGTACCATGCCTACCACCTGATAGCAGAAAGTGCCACTTATAGCACTTACGCACACCACAGCGGCCGGGGAGCCGGCCTCTGCTCAGTGACTGGACTTATCCAGGAACCACGAGACCAGAGCGTGCCCTCAGAGGAGGCCCCGTGGGCCTACTACTCCAAAGCGAATCCCCTCAGGGAAGCCCGTGCAGCTTTGCCTGATAGCAGCCCAAGCTACGATCCGTTACCGAAACTGGGGACCGGGGAACGATTCCAGGGAGGCGCAATGCCTCCACCTGGTAGCAGAGCATGCCGTCCGTCGTGCTTCGCTAACCGTCTCACTCTCGCGCCCGAGAAACGGGGCCCTTTTTCAGGGAGGCAACAGTGCCTACCATCTGATAGCAGAGCACGCCACGCCTAACGTTTCGTTTCGCTAGTCGTCTCAGCGCCTGAGAATCGGGAGCTCTCTTTCAGGGAGGCAACCATGCCTACCAACTGAAAGCAGAACGTGCAACTCGTAGCACTTCACGCTCATTGCCACAGTGACTGGGAACCGGGAGCTTGCCCTCAGGGAGGCCACAATGCCTCCAACCTGATAGTGGAGCATGCTACTCGTAGCACTTCATGCTCATTGCCACAGTCGACCGGAAGCCGGGAGCTCGCCCTCAGGGAGGCAACCGTGCCTACCAACTGATAGCAGGACATGCTACTCGTAGCATTCCATGCTCATTGCCACGGCGACCGGGAACCGAGAGCTCGTCGTCAGGGAGGCCACCGTGCCTACCAACCAACGGCAGAACGTGCTTATCCATAGCGCTCCATGCTCATTACCACAGCAACCGGGAACCGTGAGCTCATCGTCAGGGAGGCCACCGTGCCTACCACCTGATAGCAGAAGGTGCTACTCATAGCACTTCATGCTCACCGCCACAGTGGCTGGGAACCGGGAGTTTGCCTCCAGGGAGGTCACTCAGGGAGGCCGAAAGAGGCCTACTACCTACTAGCACTCGTGCTAGCCATCCAGTGACTGGGGCCCAGGAACGCCATCCGCAGAGGAGGTCAAGTGGGCCTGCCTACCCCACAGCAGGCCCATAGGGAGGCCCAGTAGCGCCTACCACCTATTTAGCAGCTCGTACCAGCCGTCGAGGGACTTAATGCCTATAGTGCCCCCTCGGGGGGAGACCAGGCGGTGCCTGCTGACCACAGCAGGCTCTCAGGGAGGCCAGACAGGGCCTAACTCCCGAGCGAAGGTAACCCAGACCGGGAGCCTACCCCTCAGGGAGGCCTGGCAGGACCCACCCCCCCGAATAGGGGGTCTGCAGATTCCAAGGATCCTGCCGTGACTTTCTAAGAAGGCTGGCTGCTGCTACCTGGGCTGACGGCAGCTGTCTGCTGCTGACGAAGGCCTGGAAAACCAGTTAACACCTGGGGACTCATCCCCAGGGCCAATGACGGGTCACTGCTGACGTCGACACCAGTGGAGAAGAGCCTCCGAGGCCCACTCGTGGGCCATAGTGTCGGGACTTTCCTGCAAGGAGGCCGGTTAACGCCTACTACCTGTCCTGAAGTCCAACTGCCCAGACCGTCCAAGCTGGCCACTCAGAGCCAGCTGGCTCCTATGCCCGCACCTGGGGCTGGCTCCATCCCAGAGGCAGCTAGGGACAACCTGCTTCGCCGTGTCCTAGGGCCCCCAGGACGGCGCAGTCTCTTGGGCAGTGCCTACAAACATGGACCTAATCACATTGCCAACAGCAGTGTACTCAGCAGAAGTGCTTAAACAAAGACCCTCTAAAGCGAGGGGAGTACAACTTACGTCACCTGCATCGGGGCGGCTGTCTTTCTTTCCATGCAGCGGCCAACCTTGATTGCGAGGGCGTCAGCCATTGGCAATGCTCGGGCCTCAGGGGAGCATCCGACCAGAACCGTACAGACAGAAGGATTATCCGATGTTCAGCTCGACCCGGGCCCTAAAGGAGGTGAAGCAGAGACATAAAGCAAGGGAACAATATCACAGAAATGTGAAATCCACCGGCCGTACCTCCAGGAAGAGGCCGGGGGCCGCCAGCAGATGGCGGCCACCAAGCTCCGAAAGGCGGACACTGCAGATAAAGTCTAATCGCAAACCGGCGAAAAGACGCTTAACTCCACCCCACGACCACTGGCGAAGTCGCTGTCTCCTGCAACACCTCGTCTGCATTCCTGTGACCCCAGAACGCAGAGAAGGGGGCGGGCCTTGGCCTGACGACTCTGTAACAGAGGAGGCTGAAACAAGGATGCATAAACAACGCCATGTTCTTAAATAAAAAGACAGGCCAGGGGCGAACATCTTTATTAAAAGAGAACGCCCCCATCCTTGACAAAGCCTAGGCCAAGTGGTGCGACATAAGTACGCATTAGATCTACTCAGGGCCCCGGGAAAGAAATATTATCACCTCTAATATTACACAGTGAGGCCCCAAAAACCCTTTTTCCCAAAGCCCCGCAGAGCTGGGCGCAGATCTCACTACAGCTCGTGCGTTAGCGCGTACCCGGTCTTCAGCTACTTCTCACTTTACGCTAGGAAAAACACAGCTTACCCCTTACGCTACAAGCCCTCAGGCGAGAGCGTGATTCAGTTACCCAAACAATGGGAAAAATATAGCACGGAGAGGCAGCAAACTCTCTAGCAGAAAGTGAGGTATTCACACACAACCACATAATGTTGCAAAGAAGATTGTTCTTAGCTTACTCACGGGGAGCCGCAGGCCCTGCGAAGATCCAACGGTGATCCAAATTTCCCCAGAAACCCTCTCAGGCGAGCGAAGGTATAGGAGTTCTGAAAAACATAGTTTTGAAAATGTTTCACCCTCAGCGAGGGGACTCACCAATCGCTCTCAGCGGTGCTTCCAGCCAGCCATAGGCTAGTATCCGCCTGCCATCCTGAGGGGGGCGCTCTCACAACCAAGCCAGGCGGGCCGTCAGAATTCTTACATTTCTGCTCATCATGGGCCCACCGGCCTGATGTTAAAAGCGCCCGGGGAAAAACCAGAGGAAGGGAAAAGGCAGCGTTCACCTGCGTCCCCTCGGGGGCGGAGTCCGCTGCCTACGCTGGTCCCGGTTGCCAGCTCCAGCTTCCTTCCTCTTTTTGAAGCGGGTGTCCCGCCTCCTCTGCGCCATAACCCTCCGTGGGGGCGCTCGAGAGGCAACACTGGTTCTCTGTTCCTGTCTCCGGCCCTCAGGCTGGGACGGACCAGGGACACCCGACTGCCCCGTAGAGGCGGTGGTGGATAAGTTCAGGGAGGCGAGGGCGCGCTCGGCAGCATTCAAGACTTGCATCCCGCGGAGGTCCGGGACCGCGCCCTCGCCTCCCTGAACTTATCCACCACCGCCTCTACGGAGGTGCCAAACAGTTCAGAGGGCGAGACCGGGGCATCGAGGAGAAAGGCCCTCTCTTTCCCCGCGATGTCCGCCAGGTTCAGCCACAGATGTCTCTCCGTGGCCACCATAGCCGCCATCGAACGACCGATGGCGAAAGCTGTTTGTTTGGTGGCCCTAAGAGAGAGATCGGTGGTGCGGCGCAACTCGGCCACCGCGTCAGGGGTTAGTCCCACCCCCTGGTCGAGGTCCCTCAGCAGATCTGCCTGGTAGGCTTGTAACACTCCCATTGTGTGTGAAGCCACCCCGGCATGACCCGCCGACATGTATGCCCTGCCGTTCAGACGTGATGTTGTCCTAAGGGGATCTGACGGCAGGGTGGGAGCCCTTAGTGTCGATGGCCGCCCGGAAGCGAGGTAGTTCGCGAACGTCTCGTCAACGGGCGGCAGCGACACATATCCAGCTTCCGGTAATCCTTCGACGTCAGCAAAATTAGCCCGCTGACGCCGGTGGATTCGGGCTGAATAGGGCTTCTTCCATCCTCTCGCGATCTCATAATGGAGATCAGGAAAAAATGGAAGACTCCCGGGAGCCGGCTGGTCACGGGCGGGGAGATAACGGTCATCCAGTCTGCTCAGACGAACGTCATCTCCCCTAGCGCGCCGCCAAGGCAGCTGCAATCTGCCCACGGCGCGCTCCATAACCTCCACCAGCTCCCCATACATGGGACAAGGTGGTTGAGAAGCCTCAAACACTTCACTTGACTCCTCAACCATCCTCTGCTCCACTGGAAGAGCCACAGACGAGGAGGAGGAGCTTAGATCCTGCTCCGCCTCCAAAGTCTGCCCCTCGCGATCTGGCTCGTTGTCTACAAGCACTACGCCAGTCTCTAGACGACGAGCCAGATCCAGCTGGGAGCCCCAAGATTGAAGCCGCCGCTCGGCCTCAGCGCGAGCGGGGCCGCTCCCAGCTGCTGAACTCTCTCCCCTCGAGAAGAGAGCCAAACGAGAGCGGAGCGTTCTCAACGGAAAACGCTCGCAGTTCGCACAGGAGGCTCCCTCGAGAACCTCCCGTGCGTGCTCTTCCCCCAGACAGTATACACAGAGCGTGTGAGTGTCCTCAGGTGTAAGATACCTGGTACACGGGTCTGCGCACCTGCGGAAGTGACGCTGCTTCTCGGTACACTTCATAGCTTGGTATCTTGCTTTGACGTTCATCTTTTTTTTTTTCTAGGATACAGGCAAAACAGTCACTGAAGACGAAGAGATACTGTCATGTTGGCAAGGCTCCCTTATATACTTCCTGGTCGCGCCTTGATGACGTCATAGGCTGTCGCCGGTCAATAGGATTGACGTGATTCAATGTGATTTCAGGCACCTGTCACGCCGGAGGCGTTCCCCATAGCGTCAAAGCTGACGCAGCGCGAGTTCCCTTTCGAAAGGGAACTTGATAAACCCAAATTAGAGACATCGCTCCAGAATGGCACAATCTGGAAATCTTACTTTGAAAAACTTTATCAAACAATTGAACCAGCTGACCTTAACCAGCCTCAGATTAAAATCAAGGAAAAACTAGAAGACTTGGAGAAAACTATTAAAAATTATCAAAATCCATTAGATAAATTTATAACAATATCTGAAATATTAGAACATATTAAAAATCTCAAATTAAAGAAAGCATGTTGACAAGACAACATTAATAATGAAATGCTTAAACTCAGCAGTCCCAGCATGATTCAAGCTCTAGCCAAAGTATTTAATCTGGTTTTATGGTCCGGTCACTTCCCTGAGATCTGGTCTGAAGGACTGATCACCCCCATATTTAAAAAAGGTGACCGCTTCGACCCCAATAACTACCGTGGCATCTGTGTGGGCAGTGCTTTAGGAAAACTGTTCTGCAGTCTCATAAACAGCCGCATTGTCTCACACATCACTACACACAACACTTTAAATAAAGCACAAATTGGCTTTTTACCAAAACACCGCACATCTGACCACATCTATTCTCTTCACACTCTGATTAGTGAACAAAAACATCAAAGACAAACAAAGAAAAATATTTGCATGTTTTGTAGACTTTAAAAAAGCTTTCGACTCAATTTGGCATGATGGTTTACTATACAAACTCCTACAAATTGGCATTGGCGGAAAAACATTTGATATTGTACAATTCCTTTACACCAACAGTAAAAGTGCGGTGAAAATCAACCACCACAGAACCGCGTTTTTCCGGCAGGGACGTGGAGTGAGCCAGGGATGCAGTCTGAGTCCAACTCTATTTAACATCTATATTAATGATCTGGCATCAATGCTGGAGCGCTCTACTGTCCCCGGCCTCACTCTACAGTCCGACCACACAGAGGTCAGAGGTCACTCTACTGTCCCCGGCCTCACTCTACAGTCCGACCACACAGAGGTCAGAGGTCACTCTACTGTCCCCGGCCTCACTCTACAGTCCGACCACACAGAGGTCAGAGGTCACTCTACAGTCCCCGGCCTCACTCTACAGTCCGACCACACAGAGGTCAGAGGTCATTCTACAGTCCCCGGCCTCACTCTACAGTCCGACCACACAGAGGTCAGAGGTCACTCTACTGTCCCCGGCCTCACTCTACAGTCCGACCACACAGAGGTCAGAGGTCACTCTACTGTCCCCGGCCCCACAGAGGTCAGAGGTCACTCTACGGCCCCCGGCCCCACAGAGGTCAGATGTCTGCTGTACACGGATGACCTGGTCCTGCTGTCCCGCACACCTGAGGGCCTTCAGCAGAGCCTGGCCCTGCTGGAACAGTACTGTCACGAGTGGGCCCTGACAGTCAATCTGGACAAAACCAGAGTCATAGTGTTCCAGAAGAAGGCCAGATCTCAGGCACACAAACACCCGTTCACTTATAAAGGCCAGGTCCTACAGCACAGCACGAGCTACAGCCATCTGTGTGTGTGTGTGTGTGTGTGTGTGTGTGTGTGTGTGTGTGTGTGTGTGTGTGTGTGTGTGTGTGTGTGTGTGTGTGTGCACGAGCTACAGCTATCTGGGCATCGACATCAGCGCTTCGGGAGGCTTTGGTCTGGCTGTCAAAACACTGAGCGAAAAGGCTCGGAGGGCTTTCTATGCTATAAAGTCACGATGCGGTCACTTAAAAATACCCATAAAAACTTGGATAAAATTATATAATTCAATAATAAAACCAAATCTTTTATATGGATGTGAAATTTTTGGGATCAGTACTGAATTTAAAAAATTGGGATAAAACTTAAAAAAAAACTACTGGAAAAACTACAATTGGAAATTACCAAAAACATTTTAGGGGTCCACAGAAGCACGTCCAACGCCGCCTGCAGGGCTGAATTAGGCCTGTACCCGCTGGACATCGAGATCCAGAAGAGATGTGTCCAGTTCTGGCATCACCTCCATCAGTCTGATCCAGAGTCAGTCCAATATAAAGCCCTCCTCACCAATGAAACCTCAGCAGAGTCTCATCCTCTAAACACACTCGTTCTTCAGCTAGTCCATCAAACTCAAGCCCCGAATGACCACAGCTACAACCCCAAAACCATTATTAAAGAAATTGACAGAAATCTAAAAGACACCCATGATAAATCTCTAAAAACACATTTTGACCTCAAAAATAAACTCCAATGCTATTCAACCCTAAATAGAACCACTAAATTGGCCAATGATCTAGTAATTAAAGAATTTAAAGAAAGACAAATACTCTCCAAATACAGATTGAGTGACCATGATCTAGAAAGTGAGAGAGTAAGACACAGACACACATGGACAGAGAGAGAGCGGAGGATCTGTAGACACTGTGATCTACAGCAAATAGAGGACGAGAAACACTTTCTGCTAATCTGTCCTAAATATCATCATGTGAGAGAAATATTTCTGGCCAGATTTGAAACTATGATTCCATCATTCACTGAACTGAGTGATACTGAGAAAATGGCCTTGGAGAAGATGAGAGCACAGCCACACTCGCTGCACAATATGTGTTAGCCATCCATAACGATAGAGACCGCTAACTCTCTCGAGCTTCAGCTACTCACTTATGGAGATTAACTTGATTGACTTATTTACTGTGCTACATGTGACATGATCTGTACATATATAGTATATATATATATATATGTTTGTTTTTATTATGTATATATAATATGTTAATGCTTTGGCAACATTGTGATACACAGTCATGCTAATAAAGCAAATTTGAATTTGAATTTGAATTTGAATTTGAATTTGAGAGAGAGAGAGAGAGAGAGAGAGAGAGAGAGAGAGAGTGTGTGTGTGTGTGTGTGTGAGTGTGTGTGTGTGTGTGTGTGTGTGTGAGAGAGAGAGAGAGAGAGAGAGAGTGTGTGTGTGTGTGTGTGTGTGTGTGTGTGAGAGAGAGAGAGAGAGAGAGAGAGAGAGAGAGTGATTGTGTGTGTGTGTGTGTGAGAGAGTTTTGAGTTTTTCACAACAACTTTTATTTCTCAGAGCTTCACATTGTAACTGTTACATTCTAATCACACTCTTGTCACATACTTATTGCAATGCCAAATCAAAAACCAACATTCCATCCACAACTGTGCAAATAGCTTCATTATGTCCCCACCTTTGCAAAAAACCTTCATAATCATTAACCAACTTATAAAACTTAAAATCAATCAGAACCCGACTTTTCACCAAATTTTTAAAAACAGTCTCAACTTTTTGCCCCACTATACCTTCTAGTTTTATTTTCCTTGATATATATATAGCTCTTTTAGCTTGTCCAACCAAGAAATTTAGCAGTTGACCTTTGCTTTTTTGTGCCGCTCTATAACATGGGCCGAGAATGAAATTCTGACTGGAGAAGTTGTCACCAAAATTAAGAAACATTAACTTGAGTATACTAAACAAATTCATTAATCTTAAACATTCTAAAAAGCAGTGAAAAATCGTTTCCCTTATTTTACAGAAAGGACATTCATCAGACACATTGGAATTAATAAC
The DNA here is from genome assembly GCA_033150135.1 of Gobio occitaniae. NCBI lineage: Eukaryota > Metazoa > Chordata > Actinopteri > Cypriniformes > Gobionidae > Gobio > Gobio occitaniae. The sequence continues at coordinate 200,936 of JARQWZ010000154.1, forward strand.
GCTCACAAATGCATTAACAGCAACTGTGCCGTGCAATATTTTCCATTGAAGATCACCAGTGTGCTTTTAAAGAATTAATGGTGACTTATAATGGTGACTTATAAAGAATTCTCCATACAGGTTTAACATCATCTTCCAACCCCAGTTTTTCTCTCCACACTGTATCCTTTCGTTCTTTAAGAATTGTTTTGTTTAAAACCTTTACACAGCATTTATATAACACTTTACTTTGAACATCTTGAAAATTCAAATTCTCCAGACTTTTCAAAACCAAAAAAACGCCACTTAAACCCTTTAAATCAGGAGTAATTAACATTATTGGAAATGGATCTGTAGTAGTATAAACCACTTTGCCGTTATAATATTCTTTCAACAACATTTTTTCTTCTACTGACAACCTTTGCATTAACAAATCTAACACTTTTCCAACTTGTCGTACAGATTGAATTCCCAAATGAGATGCCACTGCTTGAGCGTTACATAGCACAGGACCACTAATGTCAATTAAATGATGTAACTTTAATGTTTTGGATGAACACAGTATTTGAGATAGGGCTGGGCCGGTTACCGCAATACCGCAATACCGCGGTCACGTGACGCCTACCGCGGGTCTGAGATTGTCACCGCAAAAAAAAAAAAAAAAAAACATTGGCCTGCACGTGTGCACGTTGTGTCTAATTCCATGGATTCATTGATTCTAATGACATGGATTGTGTCTAATGACATGTGTCTTATATGGATTCAAGGTTTTCTAAACAAAACTTAATCAAAAGATGGAGCAAATCCGACCTTTCGCGAGTTGGGGAGTGCAATGTTCCATTATAACATTCCATTTGTACCTGTGTAATGTCTTTTAGCCAATAATTTGCATTTCATTTTACTAAAGCATAAAATACAGGCGCATAAGCAGGACGTGCACGTTTTAATTGCACGTGCTTAACACAATTCTCTCACATGGTTGCGCAGCCGACAATAGCGGGTAGGGAGATAGAAGTCATGAAAGCAGAAGAAGAACGCATGGGTTTGCGTCGACCGCTGGTGACCGATTTCTCTCATAGCTGGCGAAAAAAAAAAAAAAACACGGCTTCAGAAAGAACAAACTGAGCTGGACCTGCCTTAGTACTGGTAGCCTAAGTTTTAACTCTCTTCCAACTCTGTTTGGGAAAGATTGACTACAAATAAGCTGTGCCTGCGAAATTTAATTCAATATAATCAATAAATAATCTATTGTAGGCAATTAAATATAAGTTGGCTATGTGATTCTGAAATTCCAATTTCATTAAAAGGCTATCGAAAAAGATATCCGTCTGGCAGGCTTACAATCACAGTAGTGTGCGACACTTTGTTAAATTAAGTAGCCTTCGTTAAATATTTGAACCACTGAGACAAAAGCGCACACGAGATATATAAATTAATATGAATATGTAATCATATATAATATAAATATATATAATAAGTAATAAACAATCACGGTAGGCTAGTGTGAGCAGCGACACTTTGTTAAATTAAATAGCCTTCGTTAAATAGCACCACTGAGACAAAAGCGCACACGAGAGGCATATAGCCTATATATAAATTAACATTAAATATGTAAAATATGCATAATATAATAATATAATAAGTAAAAATTATTTATGTATAGGCCTAAATAACAAATATAAATAATTATATATAGCCTATATAATTATTTATGTAGCCTAATATAAATAACATATATAGGCCTATATATATATATATATATATATATATATGTATGTATTTATGTATGTATGTATGTATGTACAATCATTAGCCTAAAAAGTATTCGTTAAATAGCCTTGAACCACTGAGACAAAAGCGCACACCACACGAGATACGTAAAATAATATATGTAAATGTTATAAAATATAAAAAATAAATATAAATAATAAAAGTAGCATAATATACAATCAAGGTAGTGTGAGCAGCGAGTGACTTCACTTTGTTAAATTAAATAGACTTGAGCCTTCGTTATTCTTCATTAACCACTAAGACAAAAGCGCACACAAGATGTAAATTGTAAATGTAAATTAATAGCCTGAATATTTAAAAATATGTAATATAAAAATATAAATACTATAAATATAAATAATATATTATATTATATGGGCGGGTGTGCGCGAAAGTCATTATAGTTTAAGTGATTGTTTGATGACGACGACTGTAATCTGAAATTAAAAATATTGGAAATAAATAAACAAATAAATATATATTACAGATCAATACCGATAAATAAAAATGTGTTTGTTTGTCTTTGTTTATGCTGTTCCATCTTCAGATCTGTCAGTCGGGATCTGATCTGCTCTCTCAGCAAAATATGAAGGCTGGGATGTAAACCATGGTCTAGTCTAGATTTCGTTTTGCCAGCACTTTTTTTTCAGATATCATTCCATTTCTGTTCTAATTGTTCCTGTTCTAAACGTGAAAAAATAAATGTAAAATAAACATGTTCCTTATTATGTTCAATTGCCTGCGCTGGTGTTTGCGTGAGCGGCTGTGCGCGAAAGTCGAGCGGGAGCCCTTTAAAGCGGTTTACCGCTGAACCGCGGGAATTTCTTGCTTTTCAACCGCGGTAAGAAAAAATCCATACCGTCCCAGCCCTAATTTGAGATAGTCCTGGTGTGGCTTCACAAGTCACATCCAACCTCGCTCCATGAACAAGAGGTTCCTCAAGCAGCCAGTAAAGAGATGTTGTGTCTTGCCTCTGTTTTTTAAAAAGTTGCCAGACATTAAAAAGTCCTTTGTAGAATTGAATTGACGTAGTCAACTGTAGTTTGCCGAAGTCTGTTAGAAAGAGTCCTGAGTTCAAATTCAATCCACTCACTTGATTAAAGATTATGTCAGCTACTTTCCTCCATACCAAATTCTCTGGTCCAGTCAAGTATCTCTGTATAAACAACAATCGAAAAGTCGCTATTCTGCTGGCCAGATGTATGAGTCCTTGTCCGCCCTTCTCCGTGGGGAGAAACAGTAAGCTCTGGGCAATCCAGTGAAATCCACTCCAGAAAAAGTCTACTAAAATGGCTTGTAGTTTTGCCAAAAGCCCAATAGGAGGATCAATACAAGTCAAACGGTGCCATAACATTGATGCAACCAAATTGTTAATAACTATAACTCTCCCTCTAAATGACATATTTGGCAAAAGCCACTTCCATTTGTCTAATTTCCCTTTTAATTTTTCTAAAATACCTTCCCAATTTTTTTTTATCATAGACTCATTCCCAAGATAAACTCCCAGATACTTAATTCCATCATTTCTCCTTGACAGGCCTCCTGGTAAACTAGGAGGAACTCCATCCCATTTACCACACACCAATGCCTCACTTTTAGGCCAGTTTACTTTGGCTGAAGAATAATGCCAAAATCATCAATAATTTTCTTTAACATCAATATATCATTTTGATCTTTAATCATAACAATAATATCATCAGCATAAGCTGATAATTTGACTTTTTCACCTGATTGTGGTATCGACCAGCCTTCAACATTATTTCTTATTTTTACCAACAAAGGTTCAATCGCCAAGGCATACAACATACCTGACAATGCACATCCCTGTCTGATCCCTCTTTTGACTTTAAAAGGTGCACACAAACCTCCATTTATCTTCAGCACACTCTCAATGTCCTGATACAAAACCTTGATCATAGCAATAAAACCTGAGTTGAACCCAAACTCCTCCAGTGTACGCCAGAGATAGCCGTGCTCAACCCGATCAAACGCCTTTTCCTGATCTATGGAAATAAGACCAGTATTTAAACCCAATAACCTAGAGACTTCCAAACTATCTCGAATCAAAAATATATTATCAGAACTCTTAGGCACACAGTACGTCTGATCATGATGAATGACCCGACCAATTACCTCCCTCAGTCTTATTGCCAAAACTTTGGATAAAATTTTCAAATCAGTGCACAGAAGTGAAACGGGTCGCCAATTCTTCATATCCTTCAAATCTCCTTTCTTTGGCAGCAGGGTTATGACTGCCCTTCTGCAGCTCAGTGGTAGCAAGCCATCAGCCAGACTCTCACTCAGTACTGCAAGCAAGTCATCCCCTATTACTGCCCAAAAAGCCTTGTAAAAGTCAATGGGGAGACCATCCATCCCAGGTGCCCTGCCACATTCCATGCTCTGCAGTGCAATCTGCAATTCTGCTATGGAAATGGGCTTCTGAAGTTCAGCATTCACTTCATTCGGCACTTTTGGCAACCCTGTATGAAACTCATTGACTGACTCATCCACTTCTGGGCTCTCACTCCTATACAATTCTGAATAAAAAGACACCGCCCTTTTTCTAATCTCATTAGGCTCTGTTATGTCTGTTCCAGTTATTGAGTATAGCGAGTAAATATAGCGACTTTGACCATTCTTTTTTTCTAGACCAAAGAAGAACTTAGTCGGGCCATCCATCTGCTCAATGCTCTGAAATCGAGAGCGGACCAGTGCGCCCTGTGCTTTAACACCTAACAGTTCATCTAACTTACTCTTTTTGGATTTGAGGAGCTCACTATGCCCTTGGTTTCCCGTGGATGCTGTTGAATTCTGCAGTTCCACAATTTCAATCTCCAGGTTTTTCATTGACCTGGAAATGTCCCTGGAAACATTGAGTGTGTACTGCCGGCACAGTTGCTGTATTTCCACTTTACCACAATCCCACCACTGTCGTAAAGATCTATATTCATGCTTTTTCAACCCAAACTGCTTCCAAAAATATGTAAATGTCTCAATAAAAGACTTATCTTGCAACAATAAGACATTAAAGTGCCAATAAGCACTTTTGGGTTTTATATTTGCTATATAAATATTACATTCAACTAAACAGTGGTCAGAAAAACTTACAGGTAAAATCACACATTTATTTATAACATTAAAATGATGCTTACAACAATAAAATCTGTCAAGTCTAGCCAAAGTAATTAAATTCTCTCTTGCCTGTGCCCATGTATATTGTCTTTCATTCTTATGCAATATTCTCCAGATATCATAGAGATCATGTTCAGCAATGATTTTCAACATTTCATGCTGAGATGCAATATGAGGCTCTTTATGGTTCCTATCAACTTTAGCATCTGCTGTGCAGTTAAAGTCTCCTCCCATAAACATATACTATTCTTGTTCCAAACTAGAGAGAGCATCATTCAATTTTTTCAAAAAATAAACCCTCTCAGGACCACAAACAGGAGCATAAATATTTAAAAAAACTAAAACAAATTTTTCAAATTTTGCTCTAACTTTCAATAGTTGCCCTTCAACAATGTGTTCAACTTCATATGATAAAGGTTTCATGTGTTTTTGAAAAAGAACAGCTACACCACCACTAGATGAACTTTTATGACTTAAAATAACTTCTCCATCCCATCCCATTTTCCAATCAGTCTCATTTTTTGCATCACTATGGGTCTCTTGAACCAACATCACATCAAATTTCTTTTGTTTTATTAATTCAAAAAGCTATGTTCTCTTCCCACTTTCTCGTACTCCATTTACATTGAGTGTGCCCAATATTAGCGTGCTCATAAATGTATGAATAGAGACCAGAATTGGGCAAAACAACCAAAAATACAACACAAGAAAAATAAAGAAATCATTCTGTTTCAAATTCATCATTAAGTATATTCATTTTAATCTTTTGCACAAATTTTTTCAATCTGTAAATCTCTTGATCAGTCAAACTGCTTGCACCCTTCTTTTTCATTGACATTTTGGCTGAATTAACAAAACAATTCTCGATCCGGGAAATAATCTTCCACTCTCACTCCTTTCATTCCCTTAGTTGTTTGTAAGAATTTTCTTATTCTGTCAATCGTATAATCACTTCTAGCGGATCTTTTTTGTGAGGCTGAACTCACAGATCCTGAAGAATCACTCCCACTTTCTGGGGCAGATTGAGACTCATCAACATTATCTGATTCCATCTGAATCTCAGAATTTTCAACATCTTTTCCTGATACTTCACCGCCTATTTCTTTCCTACTTCTCTTCCCACAGCCTTTTTTTCTGCAATTTCCGTTTAATTGCAGGTGTTTTAAACACACTTTCATCTTCTACCATTTCCAGATCTTCCTCACCTCCAATTACAACCAAAGAATCAGTTGCCTCAAACTCTTTCATGTTTGCTTTTATAGCCTCATTCACAACCTCTTCCAAGTTTTCCTTTTCAACTTCATTAATATTTCCATCTCCATTTTCTGTGTCAGCACTCGATCTTTCACCAGTTTCTGACTGTCTCTGTTCTTCATTTCTACCCAAATTTGTTTGATTCTCATTTAGAGGCATTACTGAATCAACCTTCTCAGGACAAGCACGAATTATTTGTCCCTCCCATGGGCGTCAGTTTGGTTTGAAATGTGCTGGGGACAGAGACTCATTCAGAAGTGCATTTTCAGAAGTGCTGGGTATAATGATGTATTCATTTTTTTTCTCTCTTTCGCGCAAGTCATGTTTTGAAAGGCGATGTCCTGTAGCTTACTAATGTAAACAAATAAAAATGTATACAAAAATCATGTGATGTTGCCAGACTCGTTTTATGAAGAAGAAAGCCGCAAGTTTTCAAAAAGCATTAGACATATGATATGACCCACTAATCTGCTTCATAAGTACCATGTTGACAATATGACATGGCCATGACGTGGTTTTAATGTACCTAAATAATGATTACCAAATTTCTCTCTCATGTTGCTCTTCATAACCACTGAAAACGGGGGAAAAAAATCTAACCCAAAATCGGGCCTCGCTCTACATTATCCCGCTTATTACATGGCTACCCACCAAATAAATCAATAATTTGACACAAAATATTGATTTAAAAAGGAGTTTATTGATTTAAACACGATTGTATTGCTTCTGCTAAAGAAAATAGTCAGTTCCGTCTCTATGGTTAGAATCCTGCCGCATCCATAGCAACGCTCTGTTTTTCCATGTCAACGGTGTGTCTGATATCAAGATAACACGCCGCATTCTACAGTGGAATTCAACCAAGCCATGTAATAATTTGATTTAATTCCCAGTACAATTGACCATATCTACACACAACACAACTTCTGCACAACAAATTTAGCCAAGATTGAAAAAGCAAAAATACGTGTCGCACAGTTGAACGCTGCCTATCACATGATCTGACTGCTCTCAATTCACAACAACATGCATCCATCCAATCTACATCAGGCATTTTGACCAAAACTTGAAAGCATCCAATCCTCATCATCATCACAACTATTCCAGAATTCAGCAATAGATTCAAGCAATAATTAAACAAGATACTGACTACTCCATGATCATCTCCACCAATACTTGCTGGCTGCACAAATGCAAACCATAACTAGCTAATTAAGTTGGTGTCTAAAGAAGGCTAACATTTAATTGCTAAAGAGTTAAAACAGCTGATCCCTTGTGTGCAAATGCACAAGACCTAGTGTGGGATAATTATGTTTTATGGGACAATTATGTGTTATCTAAAAAGGTTAACTATGTTTGGTATATTACAATATGTTTGGAATCTTTTAATATGCTTGTGTAACCACTTACAGCAGAGGCCTATGGTGACTAAAGCCAGTCACCATATGAATTAACTAGAAGCATGCTCTGATAGCGAAAGTATTTGAAACCTTGAACTGGCAGTGGGGGAGCGGCTATGCTTGGTATGATTTTGTGTGCAGATGCCAAATAGGGGAGGTCGAGAGGAACAAAGGCAATTGGAAGGTGTGCATCGAACCAGGAGAAAGGCGTCACCAACACGAGAATAAAAACTGCATACTTAGCCTTGTGAGACATTACGGACGGCCCGTATGTCATTATTGATATTGCTGTTCTGTAATCCTGAGCTCAGAAGCTGATCTGATTTTGCTTCATTAAACTTTCAAGTTACTTTTATACTTTTACTGAATCTCTTGCGTCTACTTATTGACAAACCAAAGAACTGGGGAGGAAACGACGATTTCCAACAATTTGGAGGGGGCACCCGGATTTGTCACGACGCTGAAGTCATCATTGGGGGGCGATCCGCTTTCAACCTCTCTGCAGAGCATCTAAATAAGGTAAGCAGACACTTTTTTATAAAAGAACTGCATAATTGGATATACCAAATTATCAGGTTGAGAGGGGATTGTGTACCAATGTTTATGGTCCTACAAAATCAGATCAGTTGTTAAGGTTAAATAAACAAAATAGGTCGTAATAACCTGACAAGGTTGGGAAAGAGTTGACCAGTCTTGGTTACAATGTTATGAAAACTCTGTCTATCCTGTGAAACCCGGCGTGGTGAAAAATAAAAGTTAAATAACAAAATAGGTCGTAATAACCTGACAAGGTTGGGAAAGAGTTGACCAGTCTTGGTTACAATGTTATGAAAACTCTGTTTATCCTGTGAAACCCGGCGTGGTGAAAAATAAAAGTTAAATAACAAAATAGGTCGTAATAACCTGACAAGGTTGGGAAAGAGTTGACCAGTCTTGGTTACAATGTTATGAAAACTCTGTTTATCCTGTGAAACCCGGCGTGGTGAAAAATAAAATTTAAATAACAAAATAGGTCGTAATAACCTGACAAGGTTGGGAAAGAGTTGACCAGTCTTGGTTACAATGTTATGAAAACTCTGTTTATCCTGTGAAACCCGGCGTGGTGAAAGATAAAAGTGTCTGAAGTCTAAAGATCTCAGTATGTGTGATAACGAGTGTGTATAATTCCGTATTTGGGAAGTTCGAGTGCTGCGCACCTTCTCTGGACCGTCACTTAAGTGTGACCTGGTAGGAACGGACGCAGTACTCGAGCAGCTCAGCGAGGAAGAGAGATTGATGAGCCCTCTTGAAATGAGAGGGTCAGAGTGAATGTAATAAAACCGAGTGATTGAGTGTGTGTGAAGAGATCATAAATAAATGGTATTAGAAGCATTGCTACCAAGACAGAAAACGCGTATCAAGAATGTACCAAAGTGTTGTGTGTAGATTGTTAGGACATAGACCGGACTGTGAAAAGTGTGATCCGTTAAAGGAAAATATAAAATAGCATGAATGTTAGTTGACCGGTCTATTAGATAATTCAATGAATAAGCAGGCCTGCAAACAGGGATTGATCCGGAGGATTGAACAAACTGGTGGCCACCAAAAAACACTGGAGTTTTCTCCTTAGTATTAGTGGTTTGTGCAGTTCCCTGAGGAAATCCAAATAATTAACAAAAAGGATTATAGAAATATCTGATATACAGAGATAGAAATATATGGAGAGAGAGACAAGCTAGATGTAGGTACTATGACTGTATTATACACTGACCTGTTATATGAAAATACAATTTTGAAATTCTGAAATTTTTATCTCGTTATCATTGGGAGAAATAAAAATTGTATCCATTGCAGATATTCAGAGAATCTTTGGATTATGTTAATTAAAATCAAATTACATTGTGTTGGATGAGCAAAATTGGGTGACCAAGTTAAACAGACATTTTTAACAGACATAATATACACATTTTACAATAATGAGAGTCATTGATTTAATCCTAACAGGGTTTGAGAGAGTATAGGAATCAATATAACGAGAGATAAAACATTACAGTATATATGAGACTGAATATAAGGCAACCCAGACAGACTGAAAAGCTGCTATTTCCTGCATTCTGCAAAGAAGAACTTGCTTTATTAAAATAGCATGGGGAAACGTCTCAGGTTACGAATGTAACCATTGTTCCCTGGGAACAGGGAACGAGACGCTGCGTCAGCTTGACGCTACGGGGAACGCCTCCGGCGTGACAGGTGCCTGAAATTACTATCGAAAAACGTCAATCCTATTGACCGGCAACAGCCTATGATGTCATCAAGGCGCGACCAGGAAGTATATAAGGGCGCCTTGCCAACATGACAGTATCTAATCGTCTGAAGGGACTGTTTTCGGCAGGCAGGCCCTGCGGCATGGCTCAGCGACGCAGCGTCTCGTTCCCTGTTCTCAGGGAACAATGGTTACATTCGTAACCTGAGACGTTCCCTTTCGAAAGGGAACTCGCGCTGCGTCAGCTTGACGCTACGGGGAACGATATACCAACGCCGCCATGCCGACGGGAGTGCATGCCCACTGGCAGTGACAACTGTCAAGACAAGCAAATTCTACTGAGATGCCTGAACCACTCCCCTTCTGGTCACATTAGGCTGTCAGTGACAGCGCTCCCTACGGTCATAGCCCAAGCTATCGCCCAAGAAGGAACCTTCACACACATGAGGTCCTTCCCAGGCCCTGCTCGAAGGCCTGGAACCAGCCCATTCGACTTAGAAGGGGTTCCTTTAAGGGAACGTGGCAAGGGAACTACGAGGGAACCCTATGCCAGTCACTATTCGGGAGGTTCTCACCGAATGCCACCAGGGAGACCTGACCAGGTGACCCAGACTTAATGTGGGACACGTAATACGGTCAACCCTGTCTGTACAGTACAGAGCCTCTGGTACTCGCCTCCAAAGAGGCATCCCGCTAGGGTGCTGCAAAAAAGGCAGTGACATCCACCAGTGATGCGCGGGTTGATCCAAAATGAGCGGGTGCCCGCGGCCACCCGCGGTTACCCGCGGTTACGAGTCATCCAAAAATATTTGTAATGATATTCGGGTCACGGTCGGTCGGATCGTCAATAAATCCTTATTTACCCTTTGAATGTTGAGCGTTATTAACTTTTGAATAAATGCTGGCGCGGGACAAAATGCCCGATTTCCCAAAACGTTGAACTGAGCAATGCCATTGTACCATTTTAATAGGCTACTTTTAAACGCATTTAAAGTCAGTTTTATGTATTTTCTGAGAGGGGGCGGGATTTTTGTTGGGAAAGTCGGGGGAGAGACGCACACTTCGATTAGACTAGATAAACACATGCAGCATCTTAATTGTTAAGAAAATTAAACGAAATAAATGAATAAATCAAGCCTGTATTACATAACACTAGGCTATATCATAGCTACAGCATTCAGAAAAATAACAGTTTGCGCTCCTAAGGGCTTTCACACTTTTCCAAATGTTTTCCAAATGTGGGCTGATGAATTCTTCAAGCCGGGTCGAAACATAAACATCGCGTTCATCAATAATATGCATCTGGAGCTGAAATGGAAAATGATGGGCCGCCTCAAGAACTGCCTGCTCTCGCCGCTGCACCTCTGAGCACCACGCCAGGGCCTGAAACATTTTCTCAATGGCCCAATGAGCTACGATGAGCATTTACTACTTTTAAAAAATGCGGGTCAGGAAGCGGGTCGGGTACAATATTTTCTTCTTTTTTTTTTGCGGTCCGAGTTGCGGGCGGGTTAGTTGAAAACGTCGGTCGGGTGCGGGTTGTTTATACATTGACCCGCGCATCACTGACATCCACTAGCCAGATCTCAGAGACGGGTTATCCCGGAGAGCAGCTCTCAGCGAAGTGCTATATAACCCTTGCTAGCGAGGGGAGTTTAGCCGCTCGATCCTCGGATCTACCAAGCACCTACTTTAAAACGTGCTTAGGAGGCCAGAGGCCTTACAGGCTGATTATGCCAGGGAGGCCCCGAGGGGCCTACAACCCTTAACCAGCGCCAAGCGGCCGTAAGCTCATAGTAGACCCTCATTCGAGAGGAGCTCATAAGCCTGCCTGGTAGGTAACCATGCAGTAGGCAAACTATGAAAGTCCCCTCCCGTGGGGACCGCATAGTAGCAGTAAGTTTCGTCGTGCTAGGGTAAGAACACCGCCTCCAGGTCTCGCGAACGGCCAGAGACCGGCGCCTGATAGCGGGTGACCACTAGCTGTCAGCGTAAAGCCAGTTGTGCGTTCCCGCCAGGGGAACTCGTTCCCCATGGAGGCCGAGAGGAGCCTCCACCTGGTAACCCTTGCCGACTGCTCGCGTGTCCAACAGCAGAGCTCGCCCTCAGGAAGGCCAAACGGGCCTGAAACCTGATCGCAGTCGTGCTAGCCCTCGAGGTAGCAGGGAAGATAGGGAATCGCATCATCAGGGAGGCCTAACAGGCCTACCACCTGTAACAATGCCGGGCATTTCTCCATCACAGCCCTCTGCTCAGTGACTGGACCTATCCAGAGACCACGAGACAGGAGCGTGCCCTCAGAGGAGGCCACGTGAGGCCTACTACTCCAAGCGAATCCCACAGGGAAGCCCCGTGCAGCTTTTCCTGATAGCATCCCATGCTACGATCTGTTACCAAACCTGGGGACCGGGGAACGATTCCAGGGAGGCGCAATGCCTCCACCTGATAGCAGAGCGAGCCGCCCAAGCCAGAATGTGCTACTCATGGCACTTCATGGTCACCGCCCCAGCGGCTGCATTAGGGGAGGCCGGTTGAGGCCTACTACCTACTAGCACTCGTGCTAGCCATACAGCGCCTACTAGCAGCTTATACCAGCCATCGAGGGACTCAATGCCAGTCGTGCCCCCTCGGGGAAGACCAGGCAGCGCCTGCTGACCACAGCAGGCCCTCAGGGAGGCCAATCGGGCCTACCATCTGAGTAAAGGTAAACCAAACCTGGAGCCTACCCCTCAGGGCAGCCTTAAGAAGGCTGGCTGCTGCGCCTGGGCTGGCGGCAGCTGTCTGCTGCTGACAAAGCCTGGAAATGCAGTTCACACCTGGGAACTCAACCCCAAGGAAGTTTTTGCTGACGAGGTTACTGCTGACGTCGACACCAGTGGAGAAGAGCCTCCAGGGCCCACTCGTGGGCCACGGCGTCGAGACTTCCTTGCAGGGAGGCCGGTTGATGCCTACTACCTGTTCTGAAGTCCAACTGCCCAGACTGCCAAGGCTGGCTACTAACAACCAGCTGGCTCCTATGCCCGCACCTGGGCTGGCTCCATCCCAGAGGCAGCTAGGGACAACTTGCATCGCCGTGTCCTAGGGCCCCTAGGACGGCGCAGTCTCTCGGGCAGCGCCTACAAACATGAACCTAATCACATTGCCAACAGCAGTGTACTCAGCGAAAGTGCTTAAACAAAGACCCTCTAAAGCGAGGGGAGTACAACTTACGTCACCTGCCTCGGGGCGGCTGTCTTACTTTCCATGCAGCGGCCAACCATAAGTGCGAGGGCGTCAGCCATTGGTAATGCTCGGGCCTCAGGGGAGCATCCGACCAGAACCTTCACAGAGGTTTATCCGATGTTCAGTTCAACCCGAGCCCTAAAGGAGGTGGAGCAGAGACATAGAGCAAGGGTGAAACATACCTTTTCTTTTAGAAAATATAGAACCCACCGGCCGAACATCCTCCAGGAAGAGGCCGGGGGCCGCCAAAAGATGGCGGCCACCAAGCTCTGAAAGGCGGAAACGGCAGATAAAGTCTGATCGCAAAACCAGCGAAAGACGCTTCACTCCGCCCCACGACCACTGGCAAAGTCGCTGTCTGCTGCAACACCCCGACTGCGTTACTCGTAACCCCAGAACGCAGAGAAGGGGGCGGGCTTTGGCCCGACGACTCTGTAATAAGAGGAGGCTGAAACAAGGATGCATAAACCACGCCATGTTCTATATAAAAAAGACAGGCCAGGGGCAAACACCTTCATTAGAAGGGAACGCCCCCATCCTTGACAAAGCCTAGGCCAAGTGGTGCGGCAAACCGCACTAGATCTACTCAGGGCTCGGGAAGGAATATATTATTACCTCTAATATAACACACTGAGGCCCCGAAAAAACCCCTTTCCCCAAAGCCCCGCAGAGCTGGGCGCAGATCTCACTACAGCTCGCGCATTAACGCGTACCCGGTCTTCAGCTACTTCCCACTTTTACGCTAGGAAAAACACAGCTAGTCCTCTACACTACAAGCCCTCGGGCGAGAGCGCAATTTAATAACCCACATAGTGGGAAAATATAACACGGAGAGGCAGCAAGACTCTACTAGCAAAGTGAGGCATACACACACAACCACATAATGTTGCAAAGAAGATCGTTCTTAGCCTACTCACGGGGAGCTGCAGCCCTGCGACATCCCGCGATGATCCAAAAATCTCCCCAAGCACCCCTCAGGGGAGCGACGGTCAAAAAGTCCTGAAAAACATAGTTTTGAAATTGTTTCACCCTCGTAGAGGGGGACTCACCAATCGCTCCTCGCGGTGCATCAATCCAGCCACCAAGCTAATATCCGCCCGCCGACCTGAGGGGGGCGCTTCGACAACCAAGCCAGGCGGGCCGTCAGAATCTTATATCTCCTGCTCATCATAGGCCCACCGGCCTGATGTAAAGCGCCCGGGGAGAATGAGCGAGGAAGGGAAAAGCAGCATTTATCTCTGCGCCCTCGGGGGCGGAGTCTGCCGCCTATGCTGGTCCCGGTTGCCAGCCCCGGCTTCCTTCCTCTTCCGGTTGCGGATGTCCCGCCTCTTCTGCGCCCCGCTCCTCCACGGCGGGGGCGCTCGAGAGGCAACGCTGGCTCGCTGCCCCTGTCTCCAGCCCTCAGACTGAGACGGGAGCGGGACACCCGACTGCCTGGGCGCTGTCCCGGACCTCTGCGGTATGCAAGTCCTAAACGCTGCCGAGCGCGCCCTCGCCTCCCTGAACTTACCCACCACCGCCTCTACGGAGGTGCCAAAAAGTTCAGAGGGCGATAACGGGGCATCGAGGAGAAAGGTTCTCTCTTTCCCCCCGATGTCCGCCAGGTTGAGCCACAGATGTCTCTCCGTGGCCACCATCGCCGCCATCGAACGACCGATGGCAAAAGCGGTTTGCTTGGTGGCCCGGAGAGACAGATCTGTGGACCGGCGCAGCTCGGCTACCGCCTCAGGGGTCAGACCCACCCCCTGATCGAGGTCCCCCAGCAGGTCTGCCTGGTAAGCCTGTAACACCGCCATTGTGTGTAAGGCTGCCCCGGCATGACCCGCCGACATGTATGCCCTGCCGTTCAGGCGCGCAGACGTCCTGAGAGGTTCAGACGGCAGGGTGGGAGCCCTTAATGTCGATAGCCGCCCGGAGGCGAGGTAGTTCGCAAACGCCTCGTCTACGGGCGGCAACGCCGCGTACCCCGCCTCGGGCAATTCCTCGACATCAGCGAAATTAGCCCGCTGATGTCGATGGATCCGGGCTGAATAAGGTCTCTTCCATCCTCTCGCGATCTCTTGGTGGAGATCGGGAAAGAATGGAAGGCTCCCGAGAGCTGGTTGGTCATGGGCGGAGAGAAAACGGTCGTCCAGCCTACCCGGACGCACGTCCTCTCTCCTAGCGCGCTGCCAAGGCAGCTGCAGTCTACCCGCAGCGCGCTCCATCACCTCCAACAGCTCCCCATACATGGGACAGGGTGGTTGAGAAGCCTCAGCCTCAGGCGCTTCATTCGCCTCCTCAACCATCCTCTGCTCAAATGGAAAAGCAGCGGACGAGGAGGAGGAGCGCAAATCCTGCTCCTCCTCCGAGGTCCGCCCCTCGCGATCTGGCTCGTTGTCTGCCAACACTACACCGGTCTCCAGACGACGAGCCAGATCCAGCTGGGAACCCCAAGTCTGTAACCGCCGCTCAGCCTCAGCACGAGCAGGGCCGTTCCCAGCTGCTGAGCTCTCTCCCCTCGAGAAGAGAGCCAAACGAGAGCGGAGCGTTCTCATGGGAAAACGCTCACAGTTCGCACAGGATGCTCCCTCGAGAACATCCCGTGCGTGCTCTTCCCCCAGGCAGTACACGCAGAGTGTGTGTGTGTCATCAGGTGTAAGGTACCTGTTGCATGGATCCACACACTTGCGGAAGTGTCGCTGTTTCTTTGCACACTTCATTTTTCCTTCTCCGTTGATGCTTCCCGATAGCGAAACAGGCAAAACAGTCACTGAAGACGAAGAGATACTGTCATGTTGGCAAGGCGCCCTTATAAACTTCCTGGTCGCGCCTTGATGACATCATAGGCTGTTGCCGGTCAATAGGATTGACGTTTTTCGATAGTAATTTCAGGCACCTGTCACGCCGGAGGCGTTCCCCGTAGCGTCAAGCTGACGCAGCGCGAGTTCCCTTTCGAAAGGGAACTGTTGTTATCAACCAGATGATACATCTGAGATTAAGAGACAATTAAAAGAGATGGTTAAAGAACAGTTTCAGAAACAGGCAGGAGATAGACTAGACCCCAACATGACAACAATAGAAAGCACAAAGGAAAGTGCTGAATGGAATGATATTGACCTGAGAGAAACTTTAGGAGCAGGGGGGGGGGGGGGGGTCAATTGGGAGCCCTACTGGTAGCCAGTATGGAGACGATAGAGATCAAGTTACGGTAAGAGGGTATGAACTAGACGTAGAATACGGAAACAAAAAGAATAAAAATGAGGAGGAAGAAGATAAACAGGAAAACAGCGGCCCCAGATACAACACCAGGTCTAAAACAGATAGAAAGAACGGGAATATCTTACAGACATTCAGAGGGGGTGAAGGTCAAAAATGTCAAATGATGTGCCCTTTAATTCAAGCCAGGGGCGGGGTAGGTAATGAGTACAAACCATGGGGACATTCAGACATGAATGCAGTTTTGAGTAAACTCCCTGATATAACAAAGGGAGGAAAAATGTGGTTGGCAAAAGTCATAACATTAACCTATGGAACAACCTTGGCATTAGGAGATGTTAGGGCATTGTGGGGAAACCTAATGACCCTGACTCAGGTAGAGCAAATCGAAAAACAAGCCGATACAGTCAATGAGTCCAACCATACACCCCTACAGCAGCACATTACTGACATAGGGAAGGCGTTGGATACATTATATCCAATGCCCAGATGGACTTATCAAAGCATTAAGTTCAAGCTGCAAAACGGAGAGTCAGCCTCAGCATACCTACATAGGTGTGAGGCGGAGTGGGAGGGAAGAACAGGGGAAACTCTGGATGCTAAAGAAATATGCCAGGAGTTTTTTAGACAGGCAGTAATGAAGGGGGTTCCAGATGTTGCAGTCGCGGCAATGGAAAACAGTCCCGATATGGTAGGAGGGGATAATGCTACCTGGACGAGACATTTTGTGTACCATGTAGATAGAGCCATAGATAAACGAGGAAAGGAGGACACTGAGTTAGAGAAGCTTAAAACTCAGCTGTTAAAAATGCAGATAGAGGTGGAAAAAGACAAAAATAAGAAAAAACCGAAAGAGAATTCCCAGTTGCCAGTTTTTCCAGTGGCAGGGGTCCAGGAGAAGGCTCGATCACCTGCACACAATGTGCATCCTGTTACTGGGCCATACAGCCCACAAGGGTTCCCTGGGTATCCTGTCCCTGACCCAACTCCAGACTGGCCACCACCATATCAAAATTTGAGGAGGGAATTGCCCTCTAGTGAGCAGGGGTGTTTTAAATGTGGAGCTTTGGATCATTGGAGGCGTGAATG
Source organism: Gobio occitaniae (assembly GCA_033150135.1). NCBI lineage: Eukaryota > Metazoa > Chordata > Actinopteri > Cypriniformes > Gobionidae > Gobio > Gobio occitaniae. Next base: position 218,219 of record JARQWZ010000154.1, read on the forward strand.
CCCACAAAATGCCAGAAGGCCAAGGGGACCACCCCTTGCACAGGGACGGGCTCCTGTTAGAGGGGGACCTCAGAGGGGAAGAGGTAGGGGTACCCCAATGGAAAGAGGTTCATGGTATGGCAACCAACAGGTGCCCAGACAAAGCCCAGTCTGGGGCCCGTCAGACCATGCGACCTATTGACGAGACCCACAGAGAACCAGTGAGGTGGCGTTGGCTGAGCCCCTCCTAACAATACTGGTAGATGACCAGCCAGTTGAGGCCCTAGTGGACACTGGGGCCACCTTCTCCACTATACAGCTACAAAGGGTGGAGAAGGGCTCACTGTCCACACAAAGTGAGGAAGTGAGGGGGTTCTCTGGGGAAACTGAAAAATGGCCACTGACCAAACCACTACGAGTGAAGGTGGCAGGACAGAAGTTACTCCATTCATTCTTATGCTCGGCTAACACGCCCTCTGCATTACTGGGGAGGGATCTTTTGATTAAATTAGGGGCTAAAATTCTCTGCAGTCCAAAGGGGATTACACTGATATTTCCAAATGGACTGACCACAAATTGTTCCTACGAAGCTCAGGACAGTCTGGGGAGGGGTCAGTACGTGATACAGGTCGAAAAAAAGGTTGTTGACAAAGTTTATTGGATGAGGTTAACTGAGTGTTCCAAATTGACAAAACTAATTTCTGAATGGGACGAATGGATAAAGTCTGTGCACAATGTTGAAGTCCCTCCAGACCCCTGGCACTGTACCTTGTATTATGACACCGCAGACGATGAGCATTATGAGAGAGAGTACAACAATGAACTGAAAGGTAGACTGACACAAGTCAATTGTACAACTTTATTCATAGGAGAAGAAGGAGTAGCCGTAGAAGTTCAGTTAACAGAAGAACAGCAGGGGTATTTTGAAGAGGGAGACACATCCTCCCCACACGTGTCCCTGCTGCTCAATCCAACCCACGAGGCGCGAGCATTAGGCCCCATGGTAAAACGACTACAACAAACCACTGATTGGGAACCAATAGGAGACGGTTGGGAGATGTCTAGAGCCGCGGATAGTTATAAATTCCAGTTTCAGGGGACACGTCGAAGCAGTATACCAAACGGAAATAGTAACTCGAACTGTTATCATAACTCAACCAGACGGTGAAGGGACTGAGCGAATGTTAAGAGACCTACCAAACACACTATGGTCGTCAGGATCTGGAGATGTAGGGAACTGGAACATAGAACCTGTATCATTTGAGATAGAAAAAGGAAGAGTAGTAAATATTAGGCAATATCCAATCAGCAGGGAAGCCTCAGGGGGCATTAGAGAAACAATACGAGAGCTAGAAAATGCAGGAGTTCTATGTCGTACAGTTTCTGATTGGAACACCCCCATACTGCCTGTACTAAAAAAGTCGACAGGGAAGTACCGGATGGTACATGATTTGAGATGCATTAATGAGATTGTGACCACACCCACTCTACCTACCCCGAACCCATACACCATTCTGGCTAAGTTGACAACTGAGCACACCCATTTCACCTGTATAGATCTGGCGAATGCATTTTTCTGTGTTCCGTTGGCAGACCACTGTAAGAACCTGTTTGCTTTCCGCCATGAAGGTTGTCAATATACCTACAACCGCCTCCCTCAAGGGTTAATCCTGAGTCCTGGGATATTTAATCAAGAGCTAAGGGTGCTGTTAGAAACATGTGAATTGTGTGAGGGATCCATACTGGTGCAGTATGTAGACGATCTGCTAATAGCTTCAGAATCAAACGAGCGGTGTCTACTTGATACCGAAAAAGTGCTTCAGGTATTGTAAACAGCAGGCCTAAAAGTCAGCAAGGACAAATTACAGGTCAGTAGGCCTGAGGTAATGTTCCTGGGAAAAGTGATAGGAAGGGCTGGGACTGGTATGTCAAATGAAACAAAACAAGCCATTCTGTCTTATCTAAAACCAACTAAAGTCAAGGATATGTTGTCATTCTTAGGTTTGGTTGGATACAGTAGACAATATGTCCCAGATTACTCAGAACGGACAGGGATACTGTATCAAAAACAACACCAACAGAGAAGAGTGTTAAGCTATGTCAGTGCACAACTGGACAAAATAGAACAAAAACAACCCCTGTGCGCCAGATATGCAGCTGGGCTGTCTAAGATGATAGAAAAAAACGGAACACATAGTCATGAAACACCCATTGAACATCCTCTCTACACATTCTGTAGTGTCGTTCATTCAGTCATCTGCATTCACTTTTTCAGCACAAAGACAGAGTAAGTTGATAAAAACACTCACCGCCCCACACATAGTACACAGCCACCAAGGAGTCAACATGGCCGATTTGGTGGGGGGGGGAGAACCACACGAATGTGCACCAAGATCCCTGAAGGACGAGCAACTCAGGGAGGGGTTGAGTTCAGTACCACTGACAGATCCAGACATAATCCTCTACTGTGATGGTTGCTGCTTTAGGACAGATTTGGGAACTCTGTCAGCCAGCTACGCTATAGTCCAGCAAATAGGGTCAGACTATCAAACCATAGAAGCATGCTCCCTTAAAGACCGCCCTTCTGCTCAGCGAGCTGAATTATTAGCACTAATCAGCGCCTTGCACTTGGGCAAAAACAAGAGAGTAAACATATACTCAGATTCGCCATATGCAGTAACTCGGGAAAATTTGTTCCACCACAAACCTCAACTGGGTTGATGAACTTCCACTCGCGCTCATGTCAGTCAGATGTTCCATAAACAGAACCACTGGGTTCACCCCCTTCGAAATAATGTCAGGGAGACAATTTCCAGGCCCATGGGCAAAGTTTGATACTACGTGGGCCCTGGATACTCCTGCTCGATATTATGACAAAGTAAGTGCAGTGGTTAACATGTTTTGTCCACAGAAAAGTTGGCCACAGGACAATACCCCGGAGATTGAACCTACTACAACCGAACTGTGGGTGAGGCTGAAACAAATTAAGAGAAAATGGTCGACTCCAAGATGGAGTGATCCAATGAGAGTCACTGCTAGAACCTCACACTGTGTCCAACTGGCAGGTAAAGGAAAAACATGGTATCATTTGTCTGCTTGCATGTTCTGTCCCCCTCCTGGCAGGTCGCTCGGTGAAACCAGAATTGACCTTGTGGAAGGTCAAAGAGAGGGAGAGGAGGTGACGGAGGAAATCCAGGAGGAACAGAGAGACACACAGGACAGCCAAGCAGACACCCGAACAGAAACTGAAACATCGCACACTCAGCTCTACCAGAAAACGCTTGGAGGACACTCTGCCCTCCTATTTAGGAAAGAGCCATGGAGAAACTGAAGGCCCTCAGAAAGGAAGTCACTGAGGATGCAGGCAGTCCAAAAACGTGGGACAATGGTTTGATTCGTTGCTGGGGACATGGCAAGAGTGGTTAATGAAGGTGGGAGTAATTGCAGCAATAGCAGTTGGTATTTTTGTTTTGTTGTTTTGTTGTGTTATGCCTTTCCTCAGAACAATGATGTCCAATGCTGCAGCCAAACAGATGATCAATATATCGGTAAAGAGATCAGGGGTGGACATTGGAGCCAATTCCGGAGTGTACCCCATAGGCCCGGAAATAGATGAGCTGGATGACTTCCTGTAATGGGCCCATCATGAAGTTAAGGAAAGGGGAGCCGCTTTTATTTTTCAATTTTATGTTGATGTTTAATACTATGTTTTTGAAGGGTTAGGGAGTTAGCCCCACTGTGTATTTTATTTTGGGAAAATAGAAAGTGATCAGAAAAAGGATAGAGTAGGCAGGTAGACTAGGATGCATTTTAAGGCCCCCTTTCCAGAACAATATATTTCTTTATGTTATGTACTCACATTTATACTCATATTGTATTTACTCACTTTATTCTGTGAATGAAGGAAATGATTGAAGGAAACAGGGCACTGTTTGTGAATGTGGCAAAAGCCAGAATTTAAGGGAATGTAAAGAAAGTTTATTTCTCCATATAAGCATGTATTCCAAAGATATTGATAAACTGTGAATGATGAAGTAATGTGAAGTCTTATGAGAAAGCCAAAGAAGAAGAGGATCGACGAGCACAACAGTGCTTAGCAACTGGGCTAGACTCTACTGGTGGTTTAAAAACCCGCTGTCAGCCCCAACACCAAGTAGCACTCAAAGCAAGACTGAGTACACTTGGCAACGGTGGAGCAACCCAGATAGCGCTCCAGGCCACCGGAAGCGTCTGTGAGTTCCTCTGGCATCATGAGACATATATAACCTACTGATTAATAGTATGAGTCACTGAAAATTAATCTACTGAAGTTGTGATACCCTGGTATAATAATCGAATTGTAGTGAATGTAATGCACTGAAATTTGATGTGTGGTTGTCATCCCCTAACAGATCCATTAGATTAGGGAGGTGGGGTCTTTTACTCCTCTCTAGCCAAAAAAGGGGGGGAGATGTTTGACCTCATACTCCAGTTAAGTCTTGTCCACATGAGGGAAGTGATTGAGAATGATGACTGGCTGGATTCAGCCATGACTTGAATGTTGAAAGAAAGGGCTGAACTTATGGGGACAGGACTTAACCAGAGGGCATAGGTATGGGACTCGCCTAAAGTCCCAAAGGGGGGATGATATGGAAAGTCATGTGGAGGAGATGTGATCTCGTTGAGATCAAGAGAGGGAATTGTGGGATAATTATGTTTTATGGGACAATTATGTGTTATCTAAAAAGGTTAACTATGTTTGGTATATTACAATATGTTTGGAATCTTTTAATATGCTTGTGTAACCACTTACAGCAGAGGCCTATGGTGACTAAAGCCAGTCACCATATGAATTAACTAGAAGCATGCTCTGATAGCGAAAGTATTTGAAATCTTGAACTGGCAGTGGGGGAGCGGCTATGCTTGGTATGATTTTGTGTGCAGATGCCAAATAGGGGAGGTCGAGAGGAACAAAGGCAATTGGAAGGTGTGCATCGAACCAGGAGAAAGGCGTCACCAACACGAGAATAAAAACTGCATACTTAGCCTTGTGAGACATTACGGACGGCCCGTATGTCATTATTGATATTGCTGTTCTGTAATCCTGAGCTCAGAAGCTGATCTGATTTTGCTTCATTAAACTTTCAAGTTACTTTTATACTTTTACTGAATCTCTTGCGTCTACTTATTGACAAACCAAAGAACTGGGGAGGAAACGACGATTTCCAACACTAGCCATAATAATACCAGTAAATCTACATATCGCGTCTTACCTTTGTGTCAATGGTCTGCAGATCCATGCTGTGTACAACAACATCCATTTGTTCTACAGGTTATCACTTTGATGTGTTATAGTCCATGGCACTAGCAACCTGGTATTGTGTTTTATATATACTGTATGAAGGCTAAAATTACTTGCTCGTCTATGATACCTTGGCCAGAAATTCTGGCCAATCCCAGCAAAGACTAGGTAGCCCCGCGCGTTCCCGCTCGTTCACTGTCCATGCCAAACTGTCAGCTCATTTGAAAACATTCTTTAAAAAAGAAGTGCGATAGCCATTTAGAGAGAATAATACCAGCATTATGTCAAAAAGAAGTGGACAGGATATCAGAGCTTTTTTTAAAGCCAAGCAGACATGCACAGTAAGTGCCTGGGTATCTTATTATCGACTAAATTAATAACCCAACCTGTCACTCTTTTTGACAATGTTATTAGCTAGCTAGCTAGCTAGCAGTTACCCGCAGCACACAGTTTGCGTAACCCTCAGGTGCTCTTCATTTGGGTGTACCACTTGTTATCTTCCCGGTCAGAAGTGACCGGGCACCTAAAAATGGTGCCATCTGTTGATAGAAAATTAAATAAAAGTTATTTCATGTGTTTACCACTAGATGCCTGTATAGCGCTCTATGGAAATTTTTGTGAAATCTCTAACGTTAGTTGTTTTTGAACCAAATTACTCACTTTTAAGATGTGGAATTGACTGTATTTAGATAAATTGTCAAATAATACTTTTTTGCCAAGGTTTATAATTTTTTTTTAAAAATAAATTTGATGTGAAGTGTACACATTTTTGGATTATTACTACAGTCAAACCTGAATACAGAGAACACATTTTGTTACAGGTAAGATTACAATTCAATAAAATAAACAAAAAAATAAACAGTAATGCTTTATCACAGCTTATTATTATTTATATTATTATTAAACATACATTTTATAATTATATTATAATTATGTTATGTTTTTTACTGTTAATGTTTTAAAAGGTCACCCCTTCATTGCTGCGCACTTTTTTTCTGCATCGTGGCAGATTTGTAGAGAATATTTGTGTTTTTGTCAGTTTCCCATTAATTTCCTATGGCCGGTCGGACAGCAAAAGTGAGACAAATTTTTGTACAACCACTTAGCCTGCTCGAATCATGCCTTCAATTTCCAATTATTTATAATGAATTATTACATTTACGGTTTGGAGAAAAGAAGTGAAGATATTACAAGAACTGCTGTAGACTGTTGGGTGTACACCACATAAAACCACAGTAAAAATTAGACAGGCCAAAATCAATGGAGTTATCAATCTTTTTAAATTTGTTTTATTAGGAACAGGAACTAAGTGAAAGGCAGGAACTGGTGGAAGACAGTGAAGAGGTGAGGTAGCACGTTCAAAAACAGAAACAAAGTCCTAAAAAGAGAAATCCAGGCATTATAAAAAAAGTTTTTGTTTAAAGCACAATAAAAATGAGACAGGGCAAAATCAGTCAAATTACCATCCATCTTCACTGTATTGTTTACATTATTAGGGACAAGAACTTACTGAACGTCAGGAATTATTTACACAAATAACTATATACAAAAATTATGCCTTTAACTAAACTACTATTCAATTACACCTTCACTCAAATCCAATGAACTAATTACATTTCAGGAGCAGCCAGCTACTCAAAATGAGGGGATCCACCTCAAACATCCTTTGGACTGCCCGCACCAACCCAGTGCAAGGGATATTGAGCCACTTACCCAAGCAAATCGGACACTAAGGTTCCAGGACAGCTGGTACAAAGCGTTCCCCTGGCTACACTACAGCCATCAAATAAAGGGGGTTTTGTGTATTCATTGCATGAATACCTTTGCGCAGAAAACCTCCCCCTCGGCCAAAAGTGCTGAACCAACCTTCATATCGGCAGGCTTCAGAAACTGGAGAAAGGGTAGGGAAGCTTTCAGTAGGCATGAGATCAGCAAGGCACACATTATAGCTGTCAACACACATACGCATCTACAAAATACTGTAAGAATGCAATTATGCAGCCCATCAGCAAGTGCTCAAGAGGCAGCCAGGTCTGCTCTCTTACAAATTGTAGGTGCTCTGAGGTATCTCTCCAAACAGGGCTTGGCTCTTAGAGGCCATTTCAACGAAGAGGGAAACTTCCAGACTTATCTCAGGGATAAGGCAGAGGATGACCCCAACCTGGCAAGCTGGCTGCAGAAGCATCACACCTACACCAGCCCTGAAATACAGAACGAAATGTTGAGCATTAACATTGGAAACACCATAATTAGGGGGGTTGCTGAAGAAATTTCTGCCTTACCTGTTCTGCAGTACTCCCTCATAATGGATGGAACCCAGGACATTAGTGGAACGGAGCAGATCTCCATCTGCCTCCGCTATGTCGACAAAGACTTGGAGCCAAGGGAGGAGTTTGTGGGGATGTACGAGGCCTCTTCCACAACTGGCGCACATCTTTGGAAAATTGCCTCCGATGTGCTGCTCCGCCTCAACCTTCCACTCTCAGGTCTTCGTGGCCAAACATATGACGGAGTGGCAAACATGTCGGGGCACATATCTGGGATGCAAGCTTTGGTCCGCAGAGTACAGCCGCTTGCCATTTTTGTCCACTGCGGGGCCACATTGTGTGAACCTGGTCTCTCAGGCAGTCTCCTCATCCGCACCAGTTGTGAGTGATGCCCTCACATGGATCCATGACCTGGGTTGTTTGTTTGGCCAGTCTGGGAAGTTCAAGACCATCTTTAAACAGATAGCCATATCTGAAAATGGCTCGTTCACCACCATTAAGCCGTTGTGTGCCACAAGATGGACTGTGCGCACACCAGCCATCAAGTCGGTCCTCACACAGTATGAGGTGGTCCTGGCTGCACTGGAGGAGATTGCTTCAGATAAAGGAAGTGTCTCAGCTCCTCGAGCAAGAGGCCTTCTAGGCCATTTTCACAGAGGCACTACTGTCCTTGGCCTTGTAATGGGGCAGGATATCCTACTGAAGCTGGAAGGCCTCAATAAAAGTTTGCAAGGGAGAGCAGTATCAATTGGCGGGATGTTACAGGCTGTGGATTGCACCAAGAAAGCCTTCATGGCGAAGAGAACAAGCAATTCATTTATGAGTCTTTACTCGAGAGCGGTAGAACTCGCCTCATCTTTTGATCTCGAGCCAATAATGCTGCCACATATTAGGAAACCATCCAACCGATATGGTGGGCCAGCAAACAGTCACATCCCATCTTCTGCAGAGGAGTACTTCCAAGTACAGTTTTTCTGTGCCACCGATACAGCTGTCACTCAGCTGGATGACAGATTTAGCCAGGCGGGCCTTGGCCACCTGGCCAAGTTGGAGGAACACCTTCGGACAGGTGAGTCGAGTGAGGCAGTGGAGCTGTACCCGGAGTTGGATGCCGAGCTGCTGCAAATGCAACTGGCTATGCTGAAAGCAAGCTACCAGTTCCATTCTTGCCAGGAGGTCATTCAGATCCTGAAGACCATGGTGCCAGAAGTGAGGCGACTGTTTCAACAAGTGGAGGCTCTGGTTAGGCTGTTGCTTGTGGTCCCTGTCTCTTCTTGCGAAGCTGAGCGGAGTTTCAGTGCCCTGCGGCGTTTGAAAACCTGGCTCCGCTCCACAATGGCACAGTCACGGCTCAACAGCGTATCAGTCTGCCATGTCCACAGGGAGAAACTGCAAAATATTGACAGAAAAGAAATAGCTGTGGCCTTCATTGGAACATCCGAGAGGCGTTCACATCTCTTTGGCAAATTTTAGTAGAGTTTTTTCCAGATCCTGCTGAGATGTCTTTTAACCCTTTCTATATTCTTAAGCTGATAATAGGCTGCCTTTTTAATTGTCTTTTATTCGTTCCTCTTGTGCTCCAAAAATGACCACCTCAGTTTTTCATTTAATTTAAAAAAGTTCTGGTACATCCAGTTGTTAATTTGTTCAATGCATGTACTCAGTAGACAGCTTGTGACTAACACAAGTGCATTTTGTGTTCTGCTAGAGATAATTAAAAAGCAGTACTTAATTTCTATTTTGCAATCATTAAAA